>JARHVA010001468.1:0-75000 GCA_037957365.1 Torreya grandis
GAAGTGTTTTAGTTATTATAATTATATATTTATAAAAAATTAATAGTTACATAATCTCATCATTGGTCCTATAGACTCAATCTCAATTAAAAATTTATCACTTGCTACTTGAAGGAGATTATCAAAAATGGGTTTGGGAACCAATCGCCCAAGATGAGTGCTTACCTAGGTGACTCTCATATCTATCAAAATATATACTACTTATCTTTATTGATTTTAAAATTATCATACCAAATTTTGCATCTCTTGGTGTCATTATAGAAATCTATCTCTCTTGGCATCAACATAGTTTTGGGCGCATGCAGATTTTGATGTTGTTATTACATCTAAATGGGCATATGCCTTATTCTTGGTTGCCTAGATTAAGAATATTAGATTACCATCAATATCCTTTATTTTATTTAAAAAATTAATTATGTCCCTCCACTTAAGTTGACATGTGTTCTTAGTGGACCTTATTAAATGAATGGTGTCATATAAATTTTGAGTTTCCCCCTACAATTTATTTATGATCTATTTAGGATCTTGAATGGTTATTATTTATGGTGGCATATGAATAGGTAGATCATAGCTTTTGAAAATTTATTTTATCACTCTTCAAGTAACATCCACAAAACTATAAGGATCCTATTTGTATCTATCCAAGTATGAGGGATTCAATTTTCTTCTCTTTGTTAGAGAGAATGTCTTCTCTTTTCTCTAAATCAACCTATTATCCTTATATAACCATAATATTTATTTTAAAATTCCTCAAGGTGTTATTTTGTCTATCAAAATGAAATTTGACAATGGGTATTTTAGAAATTACTAAGTCTTGCCTTCCTACTTCTTCCTATTGTAGTTGTTGAATCCATGAAGGAATATTCAATACAACCTATATTGTTTTGCTTGTTGTGTATGAATAGATGAAGGGAATTTCCTTAGAGTAAGCATGACCATGGGGTAATATGTCCCTAATGTAGTGAAAGGAGGTATAGTTTTCCTCCATATAATTACCTAATTTTGGGCTAGTGATCAAAGATGTATTTAGTCTTCCTAACTGATTTATGTACTAAAATTGTAGGAGAGTCTATTTGTGTAGCTTGGTAAATAAGAATTATCAATTATGAAAATAACTTGGGAGGGGTGTCTTGTGTTAAAAAATGGAAGTTGGCACTAGGGTTTTAAAATATACCCCCATTGATCTTGTGGGGGACTAAGGATTCGTTACACTAAATAATTAATAGTTCATTAGGGTGCTAAGCATATTTTTAAAGTAATCAGTAACTAATGTAAATGCAACCCCAATAGTTATAGTAGTAGAAACATTATTCATAGTAGTAAACTAGGCTATAGTAGTAAAAATTATCAATGCATCTCCCTAAGACTTATTTATTTGACTTAAAGAATGTAAAGAATGAATAGAATATGTCATACCAATTGTACTAACATCACTTGAGAAATTCATCAAAGAATGAGTTATTAGTGGACTTAAAACATGAGAGGGGATAGCTAAGGTAATGGTTTTTGTTGCTATCACTATGGTATCCAAAGTTGGAGGGCATGAGGGTGTAGGGGATGATCAATCTTATATTTAGTTTTATATTTTTGACTTTGCATCTCCTTCTTCATCTAACACTAACGCTACGACCACCAAGCCAACATCTCCTTGAGTAACCTCTTTAAATTATTTTAATATTTTAATCCTTCTAGAGTAAGTACTTCCATCATTCATCCATTAATCCTCTTCATATTATTTATTTTTCTCTTTGAATGACTTTATTTCCTCAATGTCTATCTTGGGTGCACATTCTTATTTTATTCCCCATATTTTGTCTTCTAATTCGCTATCATGAATTTCCATAGGGTTTGATCTCACTCTACCCTTTATTCTATCCTCCCTTTCCTTGGGAACTTATGTTTGCTTCTCTTCTTCTTACACCTTTTGAGGTAAAATAGGAGTATTGGGATTTCTTTGTAGGTTATTTCTAGTTTAGAAACAGTAGGGGTTGTCCCTATAGAAGGTGTAATGTGAGATGAAGGGAATTAAATAGTGATAAATGGTATTGAAATGTGGGGAGTGGTGATGAATGGAGAAACCATGGTGGTGAATGTCGCTACCTAGAATATCGAGGAATTATTCCTAGTGGTATTGTCATAATACATGTTGATCTAGGAGAATAAATAATATAAACATGAGACACAAAATTAGGAAGACTTACTTGTTGAGCTATAGTCAAGGGAGGTAGTGGAAACATATAAAATATTTGATATGTTATAGTAGGATTTATAGGGTTCTCCTCACTTGTTATGTGTTGAGGGGAAGCAATAATAACTATGTATGTAGGGGATCTTGGAGTAGTTTCCACTCTTTCTTCCATATTTGCTTCCCCAAATTGGTCAACTTACTCTTGTATATCTACTTATGTTTGAGGAAGAGGACCATGAATAGGTTTACAAATCCATTGTCCATTTTTTATTTTTTTAGAATCTTCCTTGATAATTTTAGGATCATATTATATCCTCTATGATATAATCATAAACATGTTTACTTTGTGCATCTTAATAGAAACTTCAATGTCATCCTCTACATTCATGAAAACATTATCAATATTATAGTATTTGTGACCATAATTGATTCTCACTTTCCTTTCATATCTTTTTATATGTTCCCTAACATTTTTCCTAGGGTTCCAACTTCCTAATTGGTTCCTAGTTCAATCTAGAATGCATCCTTAGTCTTCCAATGGATTTTAAGTATTACCACTTTGTATATTACATTTGTCCAATGTATAGAGGGGTTAGGTGGATGTGTTCCTACTTAGCCCTCCATAAATCAACATCCACATTATCAACTAATTGAGTAATAATTTCTTGCTCAACCAATTTGTTAGGTACAAGTTATGCAAGTACAAAGGGTGTGTCATGGTGCCTTCTATCCTGATTATAGTGTGCTTAGGAAAAAATCAATAGTCACCCAATTTTTAAATAGTCTTATTTACTGGATAAGATATTATAGGAATGTTCTTATTATATATGGATTTATACACCATAGGCTAAAAATTCTTTGTTAACCTTTTCATCTACTTTCTAAACGTATACACATGGAGAAAATTGAATTCATCACAAATTATTTTCTTTAGTTATTTTTTGGATGGTTTACAGAGCTCTTCATATGTTGAGTGCATAGTTATAGTCACAACATCTACCACATAAGACATCATATATAAATTATCATCTAGTAAACTTCTTAGATTTTTGATTCATATAATCAAATGGAGTTGAATATCTCTCCCAAATATATTATTTTGTTGGATGTCAAGATGATATCCAAGAATAGGACTCATAACTTATTGACATAAGAAATGGTTGAGAAATCGTATATTCTATTCAGTAGGGCCATTTAATTCTTACCCTTGGTTTTAAGTCATTAATGGGGATACTAGAATTAGGGATATAAATTGTAAATATACTTGGGTTACCATCCCACTCTTTCAACTTGATATGGATGTTATGGGTGATGAGACATGAATTAACCATATCTTACGTATAAGTCATTTCTAGTAGAGGGAGTCTATATTATCTCCCAAAATCATTTCTAGTTATGTATGTTGTTAAAATCTTGTTGAGTCTAAAGTGTAATATTTTCCTAGAGATTTTTATACTCACAAATAAATCAAATAATAGGTCAATGTAGGGCATTACCTCTAGTTTGGCTACAATGTTATGAATGTTGACCTCTTTTATTAATAGAAATTCATCCTTATATCTTTATGTAAAGATTGAGAGTTGGTCATCATTTTTATACCTCTATGTAAATATTGAGAGTTGGTCATCATCCTTTTATGGCTTGACTCTATCAATCTTGACTTAAATAATGGATTAATGTTTAAAATCATGGTATAAATTTATTGAATCAAACATTGTATTAGTGTAATGAATCAATCCCATAATCAAATATGTATAATGAGATATAAAGTGATATGGGGAAGCCATTAAAATTTAGATCTAAAAATATCTATACCATGAAAATTCTATAAACTCTTGGTCACAATAGAGTTCTAAATTTGTAGATTGAAATATAACTTTGAATTCATAATGTGTGTTCAATAGCTATAAGGTAGTGTGATTAGATTAAATGTGGAAATTTGAATTGTATTGCTTTATATGTGTTAGCCTTGAGAATTTAGTTTATTAATTCATCAATTCATGAGAAATAATGTCAATAATGACTTTCACTCCATTTTGTGTTTATTTTTTATATTTTAATTTCATAAAGAATTATTTTAGGTTTTATTTCCACATGGATTATTTTACTCAATTTTAGATGCTTAGTCAACATAATGAGACAAATGTATCTTTTTCACATATGCAATATTGGCCTTCATGTCTTATTATCCATTTATGGGTTGAGTGGACATGTGTCTACATATCACTACTCTACTTGTAAATAAGCTATGGTCTATTGTACTTTGTTATTTTTAGCCATAGGTTATGGGATAATGACATGTGGATAGCTCTCAATTATTTTATTTCCTAGGATATTCGTATGAGGGAATATAATGACATCACCTCCAGGTGAGAAATATTATGACACATGGATAGCTCTTAACAATCTACTTGCCTAGGATATTTATATAAAGGACCCTATTAATGTTACCTTTGATTGAATGAGATGATGACACATGGATGACTCTCAAAGATTCACTTACCTAAGATATTTATACAAAACACTCTACTAATGTCACCTTCGAGTGAATGGGATGATGACACATGGATGGGTCTTGGTGATCCACTTAATTAGGATATATGAATATGAAGGGCTCTAAATAAATACATACATACATACATATATATATATATATATATATATATATATATATATACATACATATATAAATACATATATACATATATAAATTCAAGGGTAATTTAAAATTCTTATGAATCGCTATTCAATGGCTTCCGAAGACATATATATATATATATATATATATATATATATATATGTATGTATGTATGTATGTATGTATGTATTTATATATGTATATATATATATAGATCTTGGTGATCTACTTTCTTGGGATATCCATATGAATGATTCTAATGACATCACCTCTAAGTGAGTGGGATGATCAAACGTGGATGGATACGAGTGATCTAATTGCCCAAGATAGTTTGTATAAAAGACTTTGGTAACATCACCTCTAGGTTAGCATGATGGTGATACTTGGCAAGATCCTAATGATCCACTTGCCCAGCTAACTTGTATTCTTTACTTAGGCTTGGGGTTAGCATAATAATGTCATATGGTAGGATTAGGTGAGCTTTAGGAGTGTTCCACAGAATCCTTTAAGTGTATAATAACATGATTGAGATAAAACATAGGCAAAGAACCAACTAATAATAAATATTTTAGCTTAGTTAGTCCTTTAAATAAAAATATGATAAGTACACAGAAGTTTTGAGTTAGAATAAAATTAAAGGCAAAAGATAAATAATGCATATGGATTATCCACAGCTTCACTTTCCTTATATGTATCCTTAAAACATATTGAAAACTTCAAAATGACCTTAATTTTATGATTTACAAATTCCATATCATGGATTTATGGTTTTCAAGATCTTATATTAAGATAATCAATCAATAATGGGTCCTTATTTGGATTTTGAAATGGGGTATGTATGTTAAGTCACATCAAAAGGGGACTTAAAGGGGAAAATACTCTTGAGTATTTGAGAATATAGACCCTCAGTAATGCACCCTAAAAAAACTTTGGATCTATAGAGAAAATAATAAACAAATTAGACCCTAAAAATACTCATATTTCTTTATGCAACATACTAACCCTTTTCTTTACTTAGACTTGAGTGTGTGATTTTTGTTAAATTAATTTCCCCTATTTATGAGAGTTTTAAAAAATCCCTAAATAAACACATTAGGTTCCATTTTAACCTTAGATTTTGTAACCAAATAATAAGGGAATCTTGACCATTACTTTATTACCAGCCAAACATCCATAATGCTGACATAGATACCTATGATTATACTCAAAGAATTTATGTAATATTAGCTAGACATCCATAGCCATGGTAGAGATTACTTGAATCACTCATCTTATATCAATTTATATGATGTTTTTTTTTCAAAAAATATAGAAGAAAGGTTGGAATCATAATTGGTTGGGTGTACGTATAAGATAACTTATTTTAACTAATACATCCTTATCAATGTGTCTCCATTTCTATGTTTATTGTCTATCATCCAAGTTTCTAGAATGTAACATTTGAGTCAGCCTTTAGAAATGGAAATTCTTTCTATAATTTTCATGATTATATTAGAGTAATTTTCAAAGGTCTAGTAAACTCATTCAATCTAAGTAGAACCTAATTCAATCATAACACATACCTCAATTCCAAAAGCTCAAATGTTTTTATTTAATAGGTTAATCTTAGGTTTTACAGGGACTTGAAAATTATAGTTCAATATAGTAAAATAAATGAAACAAAAGGACAAGGACCACACATCCTGAAATACATAGTCCTTCAACAAAAAATCAACAAAATGAGAACTACACCAAACTAAGTAGATGCAACCTTCTACTAATTTCTCAAACTAATTTTCCTCTCTACTACCACCCACAAATTTATTTGTAAATGTTATCATCATCAATACTTTTGAAAACCAATTGTGCATCCTTTTAAATCATCCCCTTGTTTTTGGTAAGGCTTTTTAACTTTAGCATAGGAAATCAGTTGGTCTATTCTATAATTTTTAAAAATCTAATCTAGAAATCATAACAACTAATCTACTAAAATCAAATACAGAAGGTAGGAAATCTAATATAAAAACATGAAATATAATATAGAAAAAAAGAAATCTATCTAATAAAATAGGAAATCTAATCTATTTTTACTTCTATATTTCCACTTACCATCACTCAAAATCATCTCGAATTGGAGCATCCATGAAATAATGTTTCAAAAACTATCTATTAATTGGAAAGGCAAGGTCATTACCTTAAAGGTATTTAAAGTGGAATGCATTAATACCTATGACTTATGATATTTGATATGGAAAAATCTAGAAAGGAGTGAGATTATCATCATGTCCTTTTGTATCATGTGCTTTATCCCATAGAAGCTCTAGGTCCAAAATCCTAAAGGCCTTAATATTAGATCTTTTGTCAAACCATATTTTGATGATATCTTGATGTTTGTTGAATCTATGTAGTGATTTATTTATTGCATCTCCCATATAAACTATATAAAGTTGTCTAGACTACATTATTTCATACTCCCCCATGTACTCTTGAATGAATTGATATGTTAGGATTTTGATAGTAATGGGTAAGACTGGTTGTTTCCCATACACTAGCAGGAAAGGTGAAGCCTTGAGAGACTTCTTATGTTGGGTTTAGTCTACACACAATGCATAATTCAATAATAAATGCCATTCTCCTAGTTTATCTTGTGTTGATTTCTTAATGGCATCCATCAAATTCTTATTTATATATTTAGTTACTCCATTCCATTACAAGTAGTAGTTAAAAGATAAATTGATGGTGATTTGATTATTTTATCCCCACTCTAAACTTTATTAGATTATAATGGTGGATGGTTATCAAAAAATAATGAAATAAGAGTACCAAACCTATTCCATATATTCTCTTCTAGAAATTTGATGACATTTAATACTCTAGAAATATTTGTAGCCATAGTTTTTGTCCACCTAGTGCATTAGTCAATAGCTATTAGAACAAGTTTTTTTCCTTATTAAAGAGTTTTAGTTAATTACCCTAATGAATTCAAGACCCTATTAGGGAAAAGGGCATCCTTTTATGACTGGTTATAGTGGTATGGAAGCATTTTCCTCCATTTTTCTAAATGTCTGGCACTCATGGCAAGTCCTGGCATGGTTATGTCATCCTTGAAGATCATGAGCCAATAGTATCCCATCCTTAGAATTTTATGAGTAGTTGTGTTTCTTGATAGATGTCTAATACCAATCTTATGATGCATATTATTCAATATGTCCATATCTTATTCCCTTGAAACATAACTTAAATAGATGTCCTCATAGTTATTTATAGATAGAACTCCCTTCTTTATTATGTAATGAGATGATTTAAGCTTGAGGGATCATATATAGTCTCTATTTAACTTAGGATGACATATTATTATGAATATATAATGGATTATTTAAGTTTACCACTCACCACTAACTACCTAAGTATCAATTATTTATTTAATATTAATGTAGGGACTAGTATTGATCATCAGCTAGATGATTCCCTAGCCTCTTACCATCTTTGTTGGTCTGATTACAAGATAAAAATCCTACAAATTTGCCATCCATTTGCATCTTCTTTCACCCAACTCATTATATCTAGGTGTGATCTTAACAGTTAGGTCTGGGATGATGGCATATGTCTTTTTCCTCAAAATATAATGCCTATAATTTTTAATAGCCTTTATTAGGTCATATATATATATATATATATATATATATATATCAATCATAGACTATTTAAAATCTACATCCTTTAGATTGGCACTCATAAAGGTAATGGGATGTTCATTTCCATCCAACTTCTATGTAAGTATAATAACTATAGTATATTATGAAGCGAATGAATAAATATAAAAATATTTATTGAAGTATGGGCTAATTAGAATTAGATCCTAAGAAATGGTAGTCTTGATGTCTTGAAAATATCTCTTAGCCTCTGTTTTCCACTCAATCTTAGCATCTTATTTCAACATAATATTTATTAGTTTGACAATCTCTACAAAACCATAAATGAATTTCCTTACAAATTTAATCTTACCAAAGAAAGACTTCAATTATTTATTTATATTGGGAGGTGTTAGTTTACAAATGGCTTAAACTAGTTATGGATCAATGAAAATCCCATCTTTAGTGGTGACATGGCCTAATAGCTTCCCTTCAATGACTTCAAATATGGTTTTCTTTAGATTAAGAGAGATTCCATATCTTTGATATATATAAAATGCTCTTTGTAGATGATCTACATGATCAAAGCTATATTTTGAATACACTCTCAAGTAATCCATGTAGATGATTTTGCATTTGCCAACAAATCCATAAAAGGTGACATCCATCACTCTTTATAATGTTTATCTTGCATTGATTAGGATGAAAGGCATCTTTTTGTATGTAAAAGTTCCCCACTTGGTGGTAAATCTAGTATTTATTATATCTTATGATTTAACTAGTACTTGGTTATAGCTTGAGAATCCATATAAAAAGTACATCATTTTAGATCCATTAACCATCTAGATCAGCTCATCTAGGGATGGAAATAGATAATTATCCTTTTTTGATGCTTGATTTAGGTTATTGAATTCAACATAGAGTTTTATTTATCCATTCTTATTCTTATCTAGTACTAGTTTGGATACCCAAGTAGAATTCCTAATTCAAAAGATAATCCTATCATCTAGTAGTTTCTTTAACTTTGTTTAGATGAGAGGTTCCAGTATTGGATTTGCTGGCGTATGTATCTACTAAAAATTATTGTGTTCTAGCTTAAATGGAATATTATGGGTGATGAATCTAAGGTCAAATATTTTTAGGTATTCATATGTATAAGTGATCACATCCTTATCTTATATTATTAAAATTTACAATTTTTGTTTCTCATTATTAGTACAACTCAACCCAATGTTCACATATTGATGATGTTGGTCATTTCCCATATTTTATTTGATGAATTAGATTCAATTACTTTAGATGGACTCTAATTTTGATCTAGTGGATCTACATAGAAAGTTTGTTCTAGGGAAACTATTAGAAAGTTTCTTCTCCCAGATATTTGATATGCATGGGATCCACAAATTTCTCATCTATCAGTTGAGATTATAAGGTCCAAAAACTACTAATGAATTGGAAAATCTATTGATCATCCTAGAAGACATTAAATTTATCCACATTTTTTAGAATAAAGGAACAAGGAACCAATTCCATAGATAATTTTTGCATTTTAGATTCCTAGAGCAGTGCCAAGCTAGTAGTTGATGCTGCGAGTGAATCTATCATCTAATTTTATTCTCTTGGGATGGCCTTGATGTTGAATGCCTAAAAGGACTTGATCAGGTCCCATGATTAGTGTTTATATTTCCTCAAGTAGGTGATCTTTTATTGATATTTCTTTTTTATTTTATTAACAAACAACTCATAATCACCAAATCTTTTCAACTACCTGATGTTATGCTTTAGACCAAGGATTAGATATTTATATTCAATTCTATTTTTGGTGCAAGGAAATTATAAACTCTAGGTAGCCATGTACTTCTTACCATTTAAATCTATCAAGGTTATGTCAACACTAGAACTTTTTTTTATCTAGATCCATCGAAATGGAGAGTCCATAATTAAGGACCTTTAAATTCTTATTCATGAAGCTCCTGATTGGTGGTAAATGTGTAAATTATTATATGTAGAGATGTGAACTCAACCTTATCATTATTTGAATTGTACTTGGTGATCAATTACTTCATATCTAGTTATATGTCCACTCGTCTGATTATATATTCATTTTCAAGGCAACCACATGTGTGAGAATTGGGTGGTCATGTACCCATTCAGTGTCTTTGACTAATCATGACTCAAATATAGGCCATAATATTCTAGAATGTCAATAAACATAATGTCTATGTATTGTTATACATATGGATCTGATTCTAGTTGGATGTGTACATTTGTTAGCTTTCCAATGCATGATACAAAATACTTGTCCAACTATTGGACCACTCTTTTTGTCTTATCTACAGTCAAATATAGCTTCTTAAACATAGTTGTTGGCATCACATTGGTTGAGGAACTTGATTCAACCAAACAATTGTGCACCTTCTTTTTGAATATTTGGATAATTAACATAAATGGTGGTACTTTAGGTTTTATCTTTAAATACCATCATGTTTTCATGCATAGCTTTAGACTTGTTAGATGTAGTGATCTCCCAATCATAGCCTTAAATAAAAAATCCATCTATTTAATGATCTAAGATAGTTCATGTAGGGTGATATTAGCCTTGATTTTATTCATATCCTTAATAATGTTATACCTAAATCTACTTTATGGTTTCACACTCTACAAATGATTATCCCTTTTAGGGGGAGGTAGATTATTATTTGCCTTAGAATATGGAGTAGTAGAATTATTATTTGGAGGAATTTAAGTGGTAATAGGTTATTTGTTGCTCATACTGTAATTTCTCCTTTGTAACTAATGGAATGCATGGATCTCATCTATATTATCCTCTAGTGCATTCTCATCCTTTACTAGGAATAGGAAGTCATAGGTCTAAAAAACCATTGTTGTATTGGGATGTGCTAAATTAATAGAGGAAGATGGTTTTGTTAGATTGGTAAAACCTTCTTACCTATCCATCTCCTTATAAAATATTTGGAAGGTAGTGCATAACTCTATGAAATCTATCTCATTGTGTTGTGTTCTATTGTGAACTCGACACTATTTAGGAAGAGCTACTTCTATTATATTTATTTCTAATGCCCTGTTAGGTGGCTGATGCTCTCAATTATATATATGATTATTGAAAACGTTGTTGTATCTATATATTCTAAATATTTTATTGGTATTCTACCCACCACTCTTACCATGCATTTTTGCATGTTCAAAAACTTATTCATTAATTTATAAACCATCATTTGAATAGATTCTAATTATGTTCTTGTAGAATTAGAATTAGTACCATGTGTAGTAGTATAGACTAGTATCAATGACTAATTCTAGTGTTGATATTTAGGTTTATAATTATTCAAGAAGCTAAGGTGTTGATTGGGTGGAGTATAACTTAAAGGCATGTGGGATTATATCTATTTCTAGTTTTGGGCCACATTATTATGCTTTGCATTTGGAAATGGACTAAAATACATAAAAATAAGACCAAGACTATGTGGGGATAATGATTGCATTTGGGGTTTTAATTATTTATCCACTTTGATAGATTTAGCACAATCCAAAAGTAGTATATCAACACTAACAAATATATATAGAAAAATGATAGTCATAGGGTATAGATCATTCTTTTACATTTCAAGGGCCAATGCCTTAGGATGTTTGTATGTAGTTTCAAGTAGGGTATATGTATTTTGGAACCTATCATTTATGGTTCAAATTAAAGCACTTGGTTCTCCTCTCATGCTTGAAAAGTGTTGGCAAACAAAACTTGCACTGGTGAGCTTATCGAACTATGCCAAAAAGGTGTTTTGAAATTGATTCCAAGATGTAATTTAACCTTATTAAACATTAATAAACTAATCATAGGCAGTAATGTGAAGGGAAAAAATCTGCATACCATGTCTTTGTGGGTTACATTCAATATTCCTGGAGAAGTCTTGAAGGCGAAGGCCTTTATGTGTTCTTTAGCAGTCATTCCTCCTAAGGGAGAAAAGGAATAAAAATGATTCTTAGGGTTTTTGGGTAAATCATGTATGACTCTAATGATTTTAATAATAGAAAAAATTAGTTAGGTTGGAGCTTGGGCCATTGGGAATAATGGAAAGTGGGGTTGTCTATTTGGAGAGAATGATTTAGCTCGAGGTCCTCTTGAGACACCTTTGTTGGACCTAATTATTATATGGATTTACAAAGGTGGGTATATAAATTTAGTGTCTAAGATATACCTTATTAATATTCTAAGTACTTCCAGTGCAACTCAAGTTATTATTTTCAAAGAAATAGAGGTGGAGGTATAGGCCCTACTTATAACACCATATAAGTTCCCATTAATACGGGTTTTATACACATGAGGGAACCTTAAAAGGTAACCTCTAATGTTTTATGATCTTTTAATGAAGATTCACTCCAAGGCATGAGTTTATGGGTATTAGTTTTTATAAACAATCAGTTAGTGGAATAACAATGAGTGAAGTAATTTGTTTACCATAGATGGGTTGACTATAGATGAATCTAAATATACTTAATATGGGTAGACATATGATGGATCTAACCTAAGGTGGGTAGGACCCAAAAAATTCAAAAAAAGGGGAATGTAAGTAGAAAAGGAAGCCCATGGGTCTAATAAAATGAAACCTTTCTAATCTAACACTTGAACTAAAGGTTGGACAAGTAATCATAAACCAATGGTCTTTTAAGTTGCTAAGAGCACACCAACAATCAAGCATAGCTAGAAATTCTAGAAAATAATAAATATAGTAAACTTAATCATATATAATCAAAGGTTATCATGTTTGTAAGATTGTTTTATCACATATACAAGTGGGGATTATGATTAACATAAAAAAGGTATTCAAATCAACAACAACACAATAAGAATAACTATATTGGAAAAACAACTCATGCAAAAATGAAAAACTAAAATAAAAAAATGATAACACTTCTTACACAATCCATAGTTTTGGAGAAGAATCAATGTTTGCACATCAATACCAGTTGTATAAATTTCCTTAGAAATTCATATTAGTCTTAATAGCTGAAATTCTCCTCCCTTTGGGATCAGGAGGATACAAATATACATAGGCTTGGGGAAGGGGAAGGCCTCATAATTCAAGTGGAAATGTATGTTAATCATCATGAAAAGTATGCCTATATAAAAAATTGAATGAGATATATTCTCAAGCAAATCATGCATATAAAATGGTGTCTAACTAGAATAAAATTCTATGAATAAAATATAATATATACATGCCAAAATAAATTAGGAACTAATAATTCTAAGTTAACAAAAACATGTAAATACATATGTACTTTTAGAGGGGTGATGATGTGGGACTGCTAGAGGAAGAAAATTATGTGACAATAGTTGTGGCAACTAAAGTGGATAGAACTACTATTGTAACTTGAGTTGTAGATAGGACATACATTGTCATTGTGGACACACTAGAATTTTCTACCAATGTAGTTGTAGTAGTAAAATTCAAGAGTGACACATAGGCCATCCCTATCAACATTTACACTAGTGTTTATCTTAGAGATTGAGTACTCTAAGGTTATGCAAGTGTCCCCTACTACTGAAAATGATGTTCTCACTACTTCTATTTATAAATATAATGCATGGTTTACTTGGAAGTTAATACCAAGTATCAAAATTAAGAAAAAGCCTCGTGAACAATTATTGTAGCTTATCCATCAACTTATTATGGGTACCTAATGTAGCTTTGACCTCAACATAAAGCTTCTCAATTCTTATAATTTGATCTCTATAAAAATTTACTTGTTGCATAACATAATCATTGGTCATGTAGACCATGACTTTAATCTTAGCTCGAAAGCTATCAATTGTTAACCAAATAAGATTCTCAAAAATAGTTTTGGGAACCAATTTCCTAAGAGGAGTGCTTACATGGGCGACTCTCATATCTATAAAAATATAGACTAATTCTCTTTATTATTTTATAAATTATTATACTATATTTCACATATCTTTGTGTCATTCCATGAAGCTATCTCTCCTGATAGTAACATAATTTTAGGCCCACATAGATTTTGATGATGTTGTTAATTTTAAATGGGCATATGCCTTATTCTTAATTGTTTGTCTTAGTAAGTATAGCTTACCATAAATATCCTTTATTTTATTAAACAAATGAATTATACACCCCCATATAGGTTGGGATATAGTCTTAACATACCTTATTAAATGAATGGCATAGTATAAATTTTGAGCTACCCCTTGTAAGTTTTTTTACAATCTATTGAGGAACCTGAATGGTTCTCCTTTCTATTGGCCTATGAATATATTGATCATAACTTTTGAACATTTATTTTATCACTACTCCAATAGCATCCATAAAACTATAAGGATCATCTTTGTATCTATCCATGTATAAGGGAGTCAATTTTATTCTCTTTGTCAAGTATAATTTATCTTCTCTCTAATCCAACTCTACCTATTTTCCCTTTGAAACCACATTATTTATTTTAACCTTCCTCAAGGTGTTAGTTTATCTATCAGAATGAAATTTGACTGTGGTTTGCTTGGTAATTACTAATTATTGCATTCATACCTCTTTTTGTTGCATTTCTTGAATCCATGAAGGAAAATTTAATGAAACCTATTATTT
The DNA here is from genome assembly GCA_037957365.1 of Torreya grandis. Classification (NCBI taxonomy): domain Eukaryota; kingdom Viridiplantae; phylum Streptophyta; class Pinopsida; order Cupressales; family Taxaceae; genus Torreya; species Torreya grandis. The sequence goes on from JARHVA010001468.1 coordinate 15,052, forward strand.
TACTTATTTTAAAGGAATAAATTAATTATATTTCCTTTTAGGAAGCATGGTTATGGGGGAACATTTCCATAGTGTGTGGAAAGGAGGTATAACTTTCCTCCCTCCATTAACCTAATTTTGGGATGGTGTATCAATAATGTATTTAGTATTCCTAGTTCCTCTCTGTATTAAAACTATAGGAGAGTCTATTTATGCATCTTGGAAAATAGGATTTCCCAATTATGTAGATAACTTGGGAGGGGTGTCTTATGTATTAAAAATGGATGTGGACACTATAATTTCAAAATATACTCCCACTAAGTTTATGGGGGACTAAGGACTAGTTCCACTAAAGAATGAATAAGTCATTGGGGTGATAAGAATATTTTATAGGTAAAAAGTAACTGATGTAAATTCAACCCTAGTATTTATAGTAGTAAAAGCAGGATTCATAGTAGTAAACTAGGATATAGTAGGCAAAATTGATAATGAAATTACCTAAGAATTATAAATTTGACTTAAAGAATGTAAATAATGAATAAAATCTATCATACCAATAGTATTAACAACACTTGAGGAAGTCATCAAAGAATGAGTGATTGGTGGAATTACAACTTGAGAGGGGATATCTAGGGCAATGGTTATTATAGCTATCACTCTAGTAGCTAGAGATGAAGAGCATAGAGGTGTAGTGGATGATGACCCCTATATTAAGGTTTGTAGTTTTGACTCTGCATCCCCTTCTACATCTCCTTCATCTGACACTAACTCTATGGCCATTTAGCCAACATCTCCTTAATGAACCTCTTCAGATTATTCTAATATTTTAGTCCCTCTAGACTAATTACTTCCTTTAATCATCCATTCATCCTCTTCATTTGATTCAGTTGTCTCATTGAATGACTCTCTTTACTTGGTTTCTATCTTAGACACCCATTATTATTTATTCCCCATATTTTATCTTCTTCACTATCATAAATTTCCATAGGGTATGATCCTGGTCTACCCTTTATTCTATCCTCCATTTCCTTGGGAAATTTTTTCTACTTGTCTTCTTCTTCCATATTTTGAGGTGAAATAAGAAGACTCTTGGGATTCCTTTTATAGGTTATTATCAATTTATTAGTAGTAGGAATTGGCCCTAGAGAAGATGGAATGGGAGATGAAAATAAGGTAGTAGTGACATGTGACAATGAAACATGGGGAGTGGTGACACTAGAGAAACCATGGGTTGTGAAGGTGGTTGCCTAAAAGACTAAGGCATTATTGATGGTGGTGTTGTCATAATAGCTAGTGACCTAGGAGAAGAAATAATAGAAACATTATAAAATAAAGTAGGAATACTTAATTATTGAGCTATAGTCAAGGGAGGTAGTGGAGACATATAAAATATTCTAGATATTATAACAAGACTTGCAAGCCTCTCTTCACTTACTATGTGTTGATAATAAGTAATAGTAATAGTATATATAATGGATCTAAGAGCAGTCTCTACTATTTATTTAATATTTACTTCCTTAGATGGGCCAATTTTATCTTATATATATGCTTCTATGTGAGGAGGAGGTCCATGAACAAGTTTAGAAATCTATTTTTCCTCTTCAATTCACTTAACATCTTCTTGAGTAATTATAGGATCATAATGGATCCTCTATGATATAATAATAGAGATGTTTACCCTACACCTCTTGATATAAACTTCAATGTTATCATTTGCATTCATGAAGACATTATCATGACTATAATATTTGTAACCATAGTTGATTATCACTTTCCTTTCATATCTTTTGATATGTTCCCTGACATTTTTCTAGAGTCCCAATGCCTAAATGGTGTCTAGTTCAATCCATAATGTGTCATTAATCTTCCAATAAACTTGAAGTGTTCCCATCTTTTAAATTGCATTCATCTAATGTTGAGAGGGGTTGGGTGGACAGATGCTTTATTATCCCTTTATAAATCAACATCGACATTGTCAACTAATTGAGCAGTAATTTCCTACTCCACCAATTTGTCAGCCACATGTTAGGTTAAGTATAAGGGGTGTGCCTTCTATCCTGATTATAATATACCTAGGATAAAACTAGTAGTCACCCATTTTTAGAATAGTTTTCTTTATGGGATTAGATAGTATGGGCATGTTCTTCTCATATATGTTTTTTTACAACATAAGGTAAAAGGTCTTTGTTGAAATTTTCATCTAATTTTCAACATGTGCACATGGATAACATTGAATGCATCACAAATTCTATTCTCTATGTACTTTATAGATGGTTTCTAATGATATTCATATATTGAGTGCACATTTACAATCACAACATCTACCACATAATATATAATATATAATTTACCATCTAGTAAGCTCTTTAGATTTGTGATTCATAGAATCAAATTGGATATAATTATCTTTTCCAAAGCTATGATTTTGTTGGATGTTAGGATGATATGTAACAATATGACCTATCCCTTATTGACATAAGAAATGGTTGAGAATCCATATAGTTTGTTCATTATAGCCATGGAAATTATTAACCCTTATATAAAGTATACAATGGGGTAGTAGAAGTAGGTCCTTGAATTATAAAGATTCTTGGTTTTCCAACAACTCTTTCAACTTTTTATGTATGTTGTGGGTGAGGAACCATGAATTGACCATATCCCAACTTTAGGTAATTTATAATAGAGGGATCCTATAGTATCTCTCAAAAACATTTCCACTTATGTATGTTTTTGGGGTCTTGCTAAGCCTAAAGTGTAATATTTTCCTAGAGAATTTCCCATTCATAAATAAATCAAATAATAGGTCAATTGAGGCATTACCTTTGGTTTGGCTACATCATTATATGTTAGAGGTACAATCATTGAGAGATGGGGTGAATCAATGATGAAGGATGTTTTAAATTCAATTCTAATCCTTTCAAACCCTTATTCAATTATCACAAGAATGCATAAAATATACAAAACATTCATAAAAATGAATAATAAAGATAATTCAATATCACACACACAACATAATATCTATGTGGGAAACCCTCTTAGGGAATAAAAATCACTCTCAAGCCTACAAGAACATGGACTAATTGTACTATAAGATGATAAAAAACATGAGACTAGTCAAGTCCTTCTTATCAAAATTTAGTGAAACACCTTTTTCATAAGGAGAAACTGCCCTTAGGATGATCAATTCCTTATGACCACCTATTGGTCAAGTCCTTCTGACCGGATTTAGTGAAACACCTATTTCACAAGGAGCAACTGCCCTTAAGATGATCAAATCTTTTGACCTAGATTTTGAGAACCCTCCCAACACCTATGATATGACCATCTCCTAAACACTAATTACCTGCCAATCTAATGGAGATACAATGTATATCATCTCTCTTTAACTCTACACACTACACATTTCACACTTTGATCTACCTCTCAAATCAACCACCAAGCTCACATAGACATCATCTATCCCTTACTCATCCTCAATCTTAAAACCTAAAAAAATACTTTCTTTGACATTAGAAATATAAACTGCAGGTCATACACATAGTCATCAACATGTTCTTCTTTAACCCATCCACTAGAAAAACACCTTTTCTTTGCCCCACAAATCTCATATACACCTCTTCTATCAAGTCTCTCACATCTATTCAAAAAGCCTTAAACCATAATATTTGGTTTTACATTTTATAGAGTCTTCATGATTATTAATATTACAACCTTCCTTTTTGGCCACAACACATGCTTTCACCCTTAAGGCATCTAACATGGGTCACCTTTAAGAACAACCCTCTTTCAAATAGGCCTAAGTCACCTTTTTATTCCTATGAAGACTCATTCACCTCCTGTAAAATTATTTGAAAAAACTAAGAACATAGGAACACTTTTAAATACATGGACTCATGACACAAATTCTATAGGTACTCCTTAAGTGATAATAACCATCACAACACCTTTTTGCTAAATCTCAATTTTCTCAAACAATATTCTATGCACATAGCCACCATGAATGAACACACAATCACATTTTAAGCCTTTGATCATACTAAATATGATTTATAAAACCTTAATAATCCACATATATTGTCCTCATGGAGTTTTAAAAACTCTTTGATAGTTATCTCATCTTTAAACATCAAAATACCATCAAGAATAACTATGTTACCCTTCTCTAGTTACTTGTAGAGCATGAACAAACACACAATCAACTTTGAAGCTCAATAATTTTGAATGTATAAACAATTAGACCTTAAAATTAAAATTTATAGATGCACCTTAAAGTACTCTAAAACTTTTATTTTTATTACAACATCAAATTATACATAGATCAAAACTTATGGCTCAAAAACCAAGCACTAGTTTTTCCTTCATTAAATTCAAATATTTAAATCCAAACAATCAGAGTTAAACCTCAGTCACTTAGAACACATCTCATGCTCTTCATTTAGCTCACTTAACTCACACCATAAATACTTTTTATAAGTATCTCAAACTTTAACTTTCAGTGCTCCACTATCCAAATGTTAAACCTCAAACATGTTGACCTCATCTCATACACCCTTGTAGTACTGACCAAATGCACACCATCAATCTCCATAGATCAGTCAGGTCTTTATATTGTAGTGCTCACCATTATATCTTGATCATAAATCCCATGAGTATGAAACTTGGTAGATATATGTGCCTTATACATATTTTAATATTTGACTTTCACTATCAATCTTCTGACAGTATGAATGCCCGTGAACTATTGATCTTCTATCCAAGCTCCATGAATGTGACACATGTCACTAGCCCACTCATTCTTTGACATATTGAATATTATGTGTAATATTTGATCAATATAATAAATTAACATGTACCATTATATCTACTAACTATTTAACCTTAGACTTTAATGTAGTTTAACTTTACGGTCTCTGGTCCATCACAATCTGGTAGAGCAAATCTAAAGCTTGATAACTCGAGCTAGACAGAACTTCAAGAATCCAAATTTTTAGGGTACCTTCTTGGAGATATAGAAAACATATACATGTAATATTCTAACCATTAATTAATATATTAATACTTTAATTAAATACACAACCTTTTTGTATCATACATGTTTGCATGATGTGCAATGATGATTTGGCTAAGTATAGGAACTTAGTGAACTTTTGTCTTGAGATGCCAACTTTGCACCTACATATATTTAGATATGCTTAGCCTCATGACCTAAAATTTTAATGACAAAAACTTGGGACTAATTTGATCACACCCATATTAACAACTCCCCTTGAGTCATCCATATGTGGTAATGGTGACATCATCAAACTATTTAATCAAATTTTTTTTCCAATAGACTCAAAATGTCTAGATGAAAACTATGAACTACCAAATGAAATCCACTCATACACAAAAGAATTCAAAGCATATAATACCTCTTATGGGACCTATTTCATATCCTCAATCATAATACTCATCCCTAAACATCCTTAACCATGACAAAACTAAAGATCAACCAATCCTACTCCAAGCATACTAGAACAAGCACACTACAAACTTTATCATTGACACTTAGATTATCAAGACACTTCATCCACTCACCTGAAAACCTCCATGACATCACTAAAAAATATCCAATAATCTCTCTCTTTTTCATTGATGTCAACACCCATCATACATCTCACCTTCCTTCTCTCTCTTCAAGCACTCTCATAATAATAAACTTCTCCCCCTTTGACATAATGAAAAATTGGGCACAAACTAATCTTAAGGACCTAAAAATACCACAAAAAAGAGAGTACCACCTATAAATATGATACAAACTCCCCTTACCTTGAGACTACATCTTATTTTCCTTGATAACTTCTTCTTACTAAATGCCAACACTCTCTTCAACTAATCACGGCAACCAATGAAGAAAGAACACAAAAAACAATAAAATATTATGAAACTCACCAAAAAAATCTAAGAGGGACTCCCCCTAAGATCTATGATCCACTTCACCTCTTTATCATAACTTCTCTCCCCAACCACCTCAAGGACCACCAACATAATTTCATACCACTCACCAAATAGGAAAAATGATCTATAAAAAATTAAGAACTCACATTGAAACACTCATGCCTTTATATTTTAGAGAAACTAAGAAAAAACATCAAATATTCACACTAGGCCTATTTAGACTCCTTGTAGCCCTACCTATAACTTGAAAATCCCATAACTTTTAGTAGACATACTTTCAAGACCTAAAACTTCATATCTAGAATATTCTAATATGCCACCTTAAGCACACCTATATCGATCACCTATCTCCTCCTCTGTAACATACTTCCTTCATAAATCTACTAGCTAATTAGGCCTCCATTTTGACAAAAACTTGAATAATTTGAAAAACACAAACCTTCAAATCTTTTTGAAGATTGATTTGACAACCCATTTATCCCATTAAATGTATTAATAATCCTCATACCTCAATTCACAATCCAAACCACTTTTCTATCATAGCCTAAAACTCTAAAATCTTAAAACAAACAAGGTCAACAAACCTCCTTTTAGTCAACACCCACCTCTGAATCTTTTTTCACATCTAGATACAACTATCACACACTTATGGACCAATATTTTAGCCTTAAAACATTTTTTAACCTTGGCTTCCTATACCATGGCTTTGATCTGCAATAAGAAAGATAAATCTATAAGCACACAAAAACCTCCAAAAGGCACAAACATGACCATCAAGACACAAAATTACCTATAACACATCAAAAATAAGTGAATAGACCTTTATGAGCACCAAAATCTTCTTGACATTCCATAAATATCATTATGCCACCTAAAAATACCCATTTTGATCCTAAAAACACTGCATACATAGCAAAAACACCTTATGCCATCACTCTGACCTCATCAAAGCACTTATTCCATCTTGACACACCAAATACAACTGGAAACACTTATCTCTTTCTTTCTAGGACCTTATGAAGAACACCATAGCAACACTTCTCCACTGAAAGGAATCTCTTCAGAAGTGTAGATAAAGACCTCTACACCACAATGATTTTAAAACAAAGTAAAGCTAGGAATGACCCACATCTCCTCAGTAACCACTGGAATATTTTTATAGCTATAATACTTCTTGATCTTGTTCTCATTATTCTAAACTTTAACAACTTATTCATTTTTTACATCACTCACTTTCTCTTCTATGATATGATATACAACATTTGGAGAAACTATGGAATCTTGACATACCTTGATCATTGAAGTATCTTCTTTGCATTATAGAACATCACCTTTATACCTTGATAATATAGGAACCAATCTTGAAACTTTGGTCACACATATCAGGTTTCTTATTAGCATCCAAACACACCTCATAACTAGCCTCAACCAAATTCTTGGTCTTCTCATTGATCTTGGTCTCTTCATTCACAACATGAGCAGATAGTGAGAGCTCTTGGCACTCTCCAAATTTTATAGCATCTCACCCATAGCAAACATATTACTTGGACCTATAAACTCATCATAACTCACACATACCACCTTTGGTTTCTATGAGTTAACTTGCCTTCTTTCTTTCACTTTAGGATCCTAATTAAACTTATTTTATCTTGTAGGCCTTTGCTTGTAGAATCTAGCAATGTGATCTCTCTGTTGATAGTTGAAGCACAATATACCTTTTAAAAGAGGCTTATCCTACCTTTCTTGACTAGAAAAAAATCTTAAAATATGTCCATTCTTTTGAAAATTGAAACAAACTAATCTTTATGAAGAAGACTTACCTTTTGACTGATGATCCCCATCATAGTTTCATGCAAACTCATTTATAACATGTCTCGTACATTCTCTAGATCTATGCCCAAAATGATTACATGTGTAATAGCAACCATTTAAACTTGCATACCTCATGTAATTTGGTTGTCTAAACTGATTTTTATTCACTCTTCCAGCATCTTCATTCCTTGATTGATTATTGACCTTCAAGGTCTGATTTACATTAGTCTTCATCTTGTCTTGAGATGCATTTTTTGGTTCTTATTTGTATTCAAGATGACTTATATCACTTGTACACTTTTTACCACTCAGAATATTGTATATATCACTTGATCTCTTTTCAAATCTCATAAATGACTGAATCTTACTAGATGTCTTCTCTAACATAACTTTTCATGGCTCATTTTCAACTACATACCTTAAACTTTCATCTTCTTTAGGTTTCAAGCTTGTAGATAGGATTTCCAATTGACAACTTATATGTTTTACTATATATTAATGATCCTTAGTGTCTTCATTCATTCTTGCCTCAAACACACTAAATTGATCTTCATAGTCCTTGATTTGAGACTTCATATTCTTGTTAATCTTCTTCTCAATCATTAATTGTTCAAGAGCATTCATCAATTCAGTTTCATAGTCAACCTCATCTTTATCATCATCTTAATCACTCCAAGTAGACTCCTTTTGATATGAACAACTTCCTTCTTTAGCCATGAAGAGGTTTTCATATTCAACAGGACCATCATCTTCATGATCATACTTTAAGTCACTATCTTCACTCTCATCTGATGAGCTGTAATCTTCTTTGGTGTAGAGACTCTTTTTGTCCTTGAAGTACTTATTGTTGTCAAACCTTTTGAAGCCCTTATTTTTATTAGACCTAAATGATCTCTTCTAATCATCATGACCTTGACCATGCTCTTCATCATCATTCTTATTATGATTATGAGGGTAATTATTATCAAAATGTCTTACCTCTCTATAATTGAAGGATTTGAAGGGTAGTTTACCTTTATACTTGCTTGACCCTATTTTTAATTTCCTTATAAACAAAACAATTATTTCATCTTCATCAATATCAAATATGTCATCCTCCTTGATTTTATTACCTTAGAACTTATTTTTTGGCTTCATTTCTATCTTTAATGTTACTTCTTTCTTTGGTGGTTTATCATCATCAACTCTCATCTCATAGGCAATAAGAATGCCATACAATTCATCCATCTTCAACCAAGTAAGATCATGACTTTATTCTATATTAGGTACTTTAGAATCAAAATTGAGAGAGAGAGAGAGAGAGAGAGAGAGAGAGAGAGAGAGAGAGAACTTAATACCTTTTTAACTATAGTAGCTTCTTCAATATTCTCTCTACAACCTCTGATGATGTTCACAATCTCATCAAATCTTTGTAGAAAGGATGCCACAACATATTCTTTCTTCATCTTAAGACTCTCAAATTATCTTCAGTGAGTCTGCAACTTTGTCAAATTAACCTTTGAATCTTTATCATAAATAGTCTTCAATTTATCCCACATTTCCTTGGTAGATATGCAATGGATTACCTTGGTGTATTCAGTCTCTAAAAGACCACAAGTGATAGCATTCATTGCCTAAGAATTGTTCTCAAACAACTTATTTGTAGTACAAGATGGAGGAATAGTAGGTGTAGAATAACCATACACAATAGATTACCAATTTTTAAACCCTAGGGACATTATGTAGGTCCTCATACTTGCATAATTAGATCCATTGAACATCAGTGATTGCTAAGTATAAAAACCTCCTTGCATTTTATGGATACCCATATTATACCTTGGATCTCCTTTAAGTTGTCAATATTTTACCAAAAAACTTGCTCTAATACCAATTATTATAGGTATAATCACTGAGAGGGGGGTGACTAATTTTTTGAACTTAATTTTTGATGTTGCACATGATGGTATACACCATGATATAACACCATGATTACTTGGATACAATGTCCATAAGGACTCACCCCCAATACAATAGACAAATAACACAAACACACCATGATATAAAAAAAATCAAGATGATATTACTTTCATATGTCAATAGATGGACTCCAGTACAAGTAAAAAAAATCACCATGATATTGAAAAAACATGATAACCCTATCAACACATATGCAATGAGATAAGGCAAAATAAGAAAATAAAACAAATAAGAAAGCAAGTAAACACCCACAAACTTGAAAATAAAAATCATCTTGTCATTTAATCAATTCAAAATCTAGGTGTGAAGACTCAATGATATGATAATTAGATGGTGCCCCCAAGCAAGGATACATGTAAGGGGAAGGATTGGGGAAAATATCCTAAAATAAGTTTCATGATATGATTTTCCCCAAATAGGGTGAAAACTACAAGCTGGATTAGATGAATGATTGTTTTGACTTTCCCTAAAAAGGGTATAATTGAGAAGATGCATCCCTATGGTAGGTGAAATGATTTGATTAAGGATTTTGATTAGATTTTAAGACAAGACAAAAAAATGGATTTGTGGCTTTATATCTCTCTTGAAGACTTTTGGCCTTTTATGATTTTTATGGTTTTTCCTAATTTTATGATTTTTGAAATAAATGGATTTTTTCTAGAATAAAAATATACAAGGGGTCCATAGAAAATGGAAAACATCTTGTAGCACTAGGATGGTAAATGATAACAAATAGAATGGATTTAGAATAATGTTGGTTAATTATGGATGATTATGGGGGATGCTAACTAGGTATGGATTAGGGATCTCCAAGGACCATGTCATGTGTAGATCAAGTGCCCAGTCATCAAAGTGCAGTCAAAGGATATGCCCAAATGTTTCGCAAAATAAGGATAAAAAATATTTCCTCTTCCTTATCAAGGTCAAGATAGGAAGAGAGATGATCATGATATGATGGATAAGGGTAAAGATTTGGATAGGGTTGGAGGACCCAAAATAGATTTAATGGAATGGATGTGATGTAGATGGGGTTGTCCCCAAGTGTTAAAGTACTTTTAAAAAACTTATTATCTTGGATAGTGCTATAAACCTAGTTTTCATCATGGTACTTTCCCAAGGCACCATCAACATGGTTTTCACCATTGGATGAATTATTTATCTTCCTCTTCTATTTTTTTTTTCAATTTTTGGCATCTCAACTCAATGGAAAATTATGAGTTGGATAATTCTAACCCTTTTTGATATTCATGTATGTGATCTAGATATGTCATCTCAAATTTATTTGATTTCTATATCATCTTCTTCCAAATTAATCAAGATGTCATCATAGCCCTTACGAAAGAGTGCTACAAATGAGGGTGAAATGGAAGTTTATAAGATGTTTTTTAATTGTTTAAAATATCTAGATGGACGTGGGGATGATGATGTAAAGGGGGACTAGGACAAAAAATATCACATTCCTTGAAAGTAAAAGTATCTACCTAATTTTGATTCTAATTTGGGTATGATAGTGCCTCAAAGAGGTTTTAACTAAGGGATTTAGATTTTTGAATTTTGATATTGATTGTCCCATAGTGCTTCAAAAAAGGTTTCACTAGGGTAATTTTTTGTTAGATTTCCAAGATTTTGACTTTGATTTCCTCGTAGTGCCTCAAACAAGGTTTCACTAGGGGATGCAAGTTTTGGATCTTGATTTGTTAGTTTTCACCCTTATACCTCAAATAAGGTTTCAATATGGAATGATAATTTTTTAATTTGATTATCTCATAATTCCTCAAATAAGGTTTTATTAGGGGATGTTGATACACCTGTATGCTCTTCTAGATGGAAGCTAATCATGAAATATGTCATGGTTTTATTTCTATATAAGAAGGCTAATGATAAGTTATTTTATTGATCCAAATAAATGGGTACAAGAGATTAAACTTTAAAATTATGGGTGTCATCATGGTCCTATTAGAAGCTATGAATGAAACTAGTGTCAATCTTGGATGAAGTTTCCTTATAAACTATGAAAGTATCACTAACACCTTGATGTTTCTTCACATATGATTTGTAGTCGATGTCATGAGAAACTTTGTGTACATAGAAATGGACTTGTTTAATGATTCCTTGGTCATGAATATCAATGAATTTTACTTTATAATTCATGATTTATAAAATTATGATTGATATATAGAAATTTTTGCTTTGAAAACAAGTCATGGGCTAGATAACCCTGAATAATTATTATCATTTAGTTTCTTAATGTGAAAAATGAAATTTTACCAAACTGACAGGATGTTAATGATGATTTATTTTTTATGTGAATACACTTTGATGTTTTTTATCTACAAGTATCATTTACTTATGGGAAAGATGGCTTTCATTGATGGATGATAGGTTAAAAAGAGTTTGACCAAAGATAGGTTAGCCCAAGATAAGTTAGTCAAATATAGATTGACTAAGGATGGGTGATATTTCAAGTCATTGTTCATACAAGATTGGCACATAAAATATGGGTCCTTCATAAATATAGGTACTTTTCAAATATAGGTGAGCCAATAATGGTTTCATATTGGACAAATATGGTTGATTTGACAAATTAGACCAAGACGGGTGATTAAAAAAATTAAAGATGGATTAGTTATCTTGATATTGATTTGGAAGTGGATAAGTATGATTATGATTTTTAAATGGATCTTAACATATCCCCCTCAAGTGATTCTTATATTTGGATACACTTGGGTCTTTAATAGATGATGGACCTTAAAGGGTTAATTACATAATATGGATATATTGTTAGATTTGTTATGGAATTAGGGATGGATTAGATCTTGGATAGGTGTATGAAGTGTTGATAATAGATATTATACATTATAACTAATGGTTGAGCTATAAAAATTAGTTTATCACATCTTGACGTAGGTATTCTTGTGTACTTAAGACCCTAGTATCAATTGTTTTATATATCCTTTAATATTTATAAACCCCTTTCATCCATTTTATATCTAATCTCACACCTTTCAATTAGATGTTTCCAAATCCAGTCAACATAGCTGACTATATTTTTAGTGTTCTTTCCTCAAAAGTAACCATTGTATATGCTTATTTGTCTGATTAGACTTTGATGACAATGTGTAAAGACATTCCTTGGAGCTTTAAGGTCACTTATAAATTTTTAGGACTGTACCAACATTAATAATCATCATCCTCCTTGTTTACTTCCCTACCAGTCATCCATAGTGGTTGTAGGTGGATAGTTTCACTTGAGGAGACACCTATAGGTGTTTATATGATCACAAATCCATATATTAAATTTTATTCTTAGTCTTAATGTTCCAAAAATTTAAAATTATAATCTAGTTTAATATTCTCTAGGTTCATGAGAAAGGGACACCTTTTCAAACTTTACCCTTGGCTGGCTGTGGGTGCTCACTAGGCCTGTGTACGGATTGAAGGTGTGTATAGGAGGTAAAAACACTACTTATCATCTCCTTCTAATGATATTTTGGGTCATATATGTTAATTTAACCATTTTAAACCATTTATATATTTTTATAATGTCAATTTTTTAATTTGGATGACAAAGGTCTCCTTTGGACTTAGTGTTGGAGGTTCCACTACCTGTTCTCACTGCATAAATTAACAAGTTTAAGCCTTTCAACAACTAATCTCCATTCTTGAACCACCCTATATGATTTTCAAAGTAATTTTAATTGATAAATACTATAATATTATCACAATAGGATGCATCAAAACTTTTGTGACTATTTTTAATGATCTTGACAAAAAATGGTTAGACCTTTATTTTCATAGTTTAGGAAAAGTGGGCCTGGACCTGTCTTCTCATGATTTGAAGGTTTATCCACTATAATTTGCCAATTTTACACCTAAAATGAGTCTAAAATGTAATTTTAATCATAATAATACATTAATTATGTGTCACCATATGTTTCAACCTCTTCATACAAGCATCTTAGTCCCCTACTTAGCTGCCTGTAGGTGGGTATTTACAAATACACATGCAGTAAGGAAATTTCAAATAGTGACCAAGAGATATAGTCCCTTGATGAGTTGCGAACCTATTTAAAATATTTAAAATATCTTATTAACACTATAAGTATCTTAAACAAGTGTTATCACACCCTATTCAATGTGGATTTATCTTCTAAGCACCTGTAGGTAAGCATGTTCATGGCAGAATGTATGAGGATGTTGCACATGACTACATAGTCCCTCTTTCTTACATAAAATGAATATTTATTTAATAATAAATGATTAACCAAGGATTTAAAAACTTAAACACACCTTTGTGAACATGACATATAAGTTGCATACACATGCTTCACCATGGTTGCAAGTAAACAATGAGTAAAAGTTGACTATATAATGTTCATAATTGCAACCTCGTAGAGAATTGACTAGATTAATGAGATTTAAAGGTTATTTAGAATTTATATCACATAATAAACATGATTATTAACCTATAAAAATTATTGAAGTCATCATCAAAGCATAAAACTCTTGAAAATGGTGGAAACCTACCTATTGCATAGAGTAGTGTTCCCTCCGACAACTTAAGATGATTATCATACCAAAATTCATTTAAATACTAAAATAAACATGGATATAATTATATTATGAATTCAACATCATTTTTAATCAATCCCAACAACTAAATTATATGGAACTACGTAAAATGGAGCAAAACGTGTATGGTGCACAAATTGGCATGCAAAAAAACATAGTCAGATTAAAAAGTATAGTTAATAATCACATGCCATAATTATTCAAGTTATTATGTAAATTAATCTCTCTGAGTTTACTTTCACCTCCCCAAGTAATTTTATCTAAAATATCCTCTACTGGTCATACCACGTACAAAACTGAAGACTAGTTATGTATGCCTAAAAGGGTGAAAAAGGAGCAAAATGGTTTTGGGAATTTTTTATCACTTCCAAAGTTTGTAAATAAATAATATGGATCTAAGTATTCTAAAGGTTCATTCCATGACCTTATCCCACATGGCATACTTCCCCATGGGCTGTATAAGTGCCAAGCTCTTCTCTTTTCCCAAGAAAATTATCCTTTCTTCTGAAGAACCTACCACTTTTCAATTATGTCAGTTGATTAATACCTATTATGACACATTGGATGTGAAATCACCTCTTTTAACCTCAAAATTTCATAAGGAGGTTGTACAACCTATTAAATGCTCTATTTATGACCCCAAAATGACTCAAAATGATAAAAGGACTAAAATGAATAATGACCAAGGCTAATATGATATGGAATAACATCAAAAGACACATAATACACCTTATGAAAATATATTCTACCCACTAAAACATCTTAAAATCAATTTTTTACCTATAGGGGGCCTAATTTGACCTGTAGGGTCAAATTTGGTCAACAATAAATTATAAAAACTCTTGGATGAAGGCTTCATATATCTCATTTCTGACAACCAATTTTTATCTCAACTTCATTATTCCAAATAAGAATGTAAATTGATGTATCTATAGATACTATATATAATTTACACTACCATAATAAAATACCACTTTCCTCTCCCATTCATTAACCAAGTCCTTGACACCCTTTTTGGAAAGAAGTATTTTTATTTCCTTGATGGTTTCAGTGGATATAATTAGAACAAAATTACCCTACAATACCAATATAATATAATATCCACATTCCCATGGGGTAATTATTCTCTCGTAAACCTACTTTTTATTATATGCAATGATCCTACCACCTTCCAAACAATGGGATTGAGCATTTTTCCTAATCTATCCAATGATTGTGTTGAAATCTACATGGATGACTTCACGGTCTATTGGGACACTTACAATTAATCCCTCACAAACTTAAAGAGTTATATAATGTTTTCAAGATAATATCTTGTCAATAAGTCATGAGAAGTGTTACACACTCATGTAATAAGGAATTTTATTGGGACACCATATTTTAAACTTAGAAATTGAGGTATACTCTTATATAATAGAGGTGATAAAAACTTACCCACACCACAAAAAAAATAAGATTTATAAATTTTTCTAGGACATGTTGGATATTATGGTAGGTTCATCAAAAAAATATCAAAATAGTAGCTCATTTATTTATTTTTCTAGGAAAATATGCTAGTTTTGAATGGAATATTATATGCCATGAAGATTTTCAAACTCTAAAACACTTACTTGTGATAGAACCCATGTTGATAGGTCAATTTTGGAAGCTACCCTTCTACATTCATATCAATGCATCTGACATATCACTTGGGTTAGTGCTTGGGTAAAAAGATGAGTCACTTAATTATGTTATCTATTTCATCATACAGAATCTATGACATGCAAATTTGAACTACATAGTCACAAAGAACCATTTCCTTATGATAGTGTATGTTATAAACAAATTATAACATTACATTATTGGTTATCCTAATTTTATTCATACTAATCATGTTTTATTAAATACTTAAATAAAAAACCAATAGTAATCATCAGGTTAATTAGATGTTTGTTATTATTATAGTATTTTGGCATTACATTATGGATAGGCTTAGTAAAGATAATGCAATTTCATTTTTTTGTCTATATTAAACTTTATGAACATAGACCACTAGTAGATGACTCTTTTCCTAACAAACATATATTTTATTTGACTATTAACACTCATTGGTTTGAATATATTTCTAATAATTTGGCTGTAACCAAACTCCTACATATTTTTCACCTAAGTAAGAACATAATTTGGTGATTAAAAACATTCCATATTCATGGATTTATAGATACCTCTTCCACATTGGACATAGTCTAATCATGAGAAGATGTGTGAGAGAGGATGAAGTGTTTGATATAATTCAAGCATTTCATGATGAAATATGTGGGAGTCAATTTTTAGTAAATAAGACATCTGACAAAATCCTTATGAATGGTTACTATTGGCCTACTCTTCATATAGATGTTGTCACATATACTTGACAATATGACAGATGCAAACATATGTTAAAAACCACACATTAATATGAAATTACACTTCACCCATAGTTAGCCTTAAAACCCTTTGAAAAATGGTGGATTTATTTCATTGGTCCAATAGACTCACCTTCTTAAGGTAAAGAGTATATTTGAGTATCTATAGACTACCTCGCCAAATGGGTAGAAGTTTGAGATTATACTCATGTACATGATGAAAAGGTAGTATAATTCCTTTAAGAGTAATTATTCATAACATATGGAGTTCCATGGGAGATATTATCTAACCAAGGTCCATCATTCATGTCTAATTTAATTTCAACCCTTGTATGAGAGTATGAATTCAGGCATAAGAAGTCCACTCTTGCCACCTATAAGTAGAAGCCATTAATAGGGAATTGGATAACATACCTACAAAAATAGTATATATACACCACTATGATTGGTTATAAAATCTTATATAGGTTGTATGGACCTATGGGACCACATCGAAGACAACCATGTGATTCACACCCTATGAGTTCGTCTATAATAAGAAGGTTGTTCTTCAGATAGAGTTTGAACTTAAAACTTTTAGGACTATCATAGAACTTGGCATGGATTTGATATAATCACACGATAAAAGGTTCATGTAGATTAATGTTATTAATGAGATAATAATATATTATCTACATGACATAGAAATAATTCAATAACAAAGGATCAAATGGAATGACATGTTCATCAAAACAAGGAAACTCAGGCCACATGATTGGGCATTTATTTTTTACTCCAAAAATAAGGATCACAAAGGTAAACTTTAGACTATACGTTAGGCCCTTATGAAATAGAAAAATCATTTAATATTAGAGTAGTAAAGTTATTAATAATTGATATGGTCAAATTCTATTTGATGGTCAAAGGGCACCATCTTAAGTGTTACAAGAAACATCTCTCCAAAGAAGAGTTCATTCAAAAGCTCTTGACTAAAGAACAACCTCATATACACATGGTAATAAATTGTATACTAAATAAACACTTTGAATAACTTTTTGGTTCAAAATCAAAGCTTTTTGAAGTCTAGAAAAGACATTTTAGTCCCATTTTTATAGGGTAAGTGTACCACATATGGTAGTTTTAGTTAAAAAACTAGATTGTTGGCTAGCCAAATCTACATAAAAAGGGCATAAGTGGAAAACCAACTTGTTATCCACTCAAGAGTAAAATTAAAAATAAAAAATAAGATAAATAAATATTAAGACAATAAATAAGGACCAAGGTGAAAAACCAGATTGTTGACCACTTAGGTAGAAAAAACACCAATAAAAGGTCATTAGATATAAGTAATTATAACTCCTAGTACTTATAGGTCCACTTATAGTTGCCACAAGTCAACTTTCAGTTACTACAAGTCCACTTTCAATTACTACATGTTCACTTTTAGTTGGTATAGGTAAAATTAAAATTTGCATCATCTAAACTTATAGATAAACATCTTGACCTACAACATCTAACATGTATCCTCTAGTAATATAGAGAGCATAATTTCAACATAGTGGAGGCAACATTGTTTAGACTTAAAACATTTATAGGAGTCCTTTAAATTGCTAGATCCCAATTTCCATAGTAAATAAAATATTTATCATATCAAATTATCTCAAAGGTGAATTGAAAACATTTTTTTGATATTTTTTAAAGCTGATTTGTATATGCATAGTTGTTTTAGGTCCTTAACATGTACTTACAACCACTATTGCCTCTCTCCTTGTAAAATTGTCATCTCCAATAGAAACCTGCATCCTTTCACCTCAGTTTCCTTATTTTTAATCATTTCAAATTTTCCTTAGGTGAAATATATCATTTCATGGTTGTCTCAACATATAAGAGATCCATCAGTTTAAGGGTTGAGAACAAATGGTACATTCTCACAAGCATTGGTGCCACCACACAACCTCTCTTCCATGCTTTTGAGATAAAATTCACTAGTGAAGTTTATATTAAGATCTCAACTATACTACATTTCTAAATTTCATCCAATTGATATATCCTTCCAGAAGATCTCAAATGATGTACCATTATCCATTTATAACAATGAACACTATTGGTTAAACCAATATTATGGACATGGACCAAGTACTTATGTTAAGAATATAAAATAATTTATTATTATTATTATTATTATTATTATTATTATTATTATTATTATTATTATTATTATTATTATTATTATTATTATTATTATTATTTGTTTTGATATATCTATTGATTATTAATATGATGTGACTATTTATGAGTACTCCTTTGAAAATCCACTTTCTCCAAAGTTCATTGCATTCTCTCCCATATCATCCCTCTACCGTGTCATTTCATATCCCAATGTCACATCCCCTAATCATTACTTTCGATTTAAATCATGTTTATTCCACATTATTTGTGTGTACCATATTTTCCCATCTACTACACTTTAGGACAAGTGTATCCTTCAAGTTGGGTGGGAAAAGGGGGATACTCAATGACATTTGGCACATGTACTCCCCAAGGAAACTCAAGACACATAACACATCAACCAATAAAGGACACATGATCCCAATGATATAATTGTGTTGGCATAAAGATGAATTTTTTTTATCTCCTCATAATAATCTCTCCCAAATTTTACATTATGCTTTCCAAGGAAGAAATATTCATTTTTTTAATTAGCAGGAAATTATAAATGTGATAACAACAACCAAGTGAAGAATATAAGAAAAATTGGGAATATATGATTAATGGAACCAACTAACCACATTTTAATATGTAATAATCTATAGATGGTGTCCCTTTTTTATAATGTAGAGTGGATGGTCTTCATGGAGAGACTCATAGGGTATGATTTGAACATAGTGAAATATTTTGCTCAAACCCTATCGAATGAAAGAGCTTTTGTCAAAGGACTAGAGGTAGTCGTAATAGAGAAATTGATATCCAAAACAAGTAGTTTGCCTACTTTAGGAAAATAATAGATATAAATATGTGTTATTTTTTATGTTGGGGCACAATTTTCCAAGCACAGATACCAAATAGAATTTTATGCTTAAGGTATGCATATGTTGTCTCTTCCTACTCTTTAGCACCAGGTAACTAGATTTATCATGAAATATTACATAATGGAAGGTAGGTTATATCTATTTATAATCCTCACCTACATTTGTTGAGTCATGTAAGACATGGACATATCATAAACATTCCAACTTACTTTCTATAGACACCCCATTTTGGCCATAGTTATGTTCCAACTGGACTTTAGATTGATTTCTACCAAACAACACAAATAAAGCCTAGAAGTCATTAGATGTCCCAAATTCATCCACACATTATAAATAACTTCTCAAAATAATTTTGAGGCATTATTTTTTGTGGTGTTATCTTTTACATAATGATAAGCTCCCATAGATTCATCTACAATAAAATTGTAACCTAGTAAATTGACAAATTGGCCTTTTGACCCATGAAGTGAGGCACTTAACAAATTCCTAAAATGTCAAAACCCTAAGCAGAATTATTTAACTAACAAAATCTAATTAACTACTAAAGTGAAAAATTCATGTTCAATTAGTGAATATCTATTTTATAAAAAATAAATTTCAATAAAATTGAGGTCATGATGATGTCATCATCCTCAAAGTCAAGGAATTGGAAATATCTTCATAGATGCCTTAAATTCATAAATGGTGAGCCATGCTTAATAAATGATATTTCTATCCCAAATATTAATTTATTGTCCCCTCCCTAACCTAACCATGGTTAAATATAACCTAACTACACTTGAGTTAAGGTTAGTTAGAGAACTATAAATACAAGTGTCATTGTCATTATTCTAACAAGCTCTCAAACCAAAATTATAATTTTAAATTACTAAGATAATAATCTATTTTGTGCAAAGAAGTAATGACAAATTGTCTCTAGAAAGCTTCATTTTGTTATCACATGCCAACACAAGCCAATCCAAGCCATAAGTAAATAAGGAGAGGTGTTTCTAAAAAATAAAACATGTTAACAAAGGACTCCAATGGACATAAAAGCCAAGCATGAACACTCTTATATACCAATGAATAAACATCATTTGACAAGGAGGTAAAGGTAGTATTTTCTTTATATTATAGTCATATTTGAGCTAGTTAAGTTATTGCTCACCCAAGTACTTAGGCAAGGTAGTTATTTTTTCATCGAGTTATTTGATTTGGTGTTTTTTATCCCGCCAAAAATAGAAGAATAATGATCTCCTATGCAATCTTATATTACATAACAGCATGCTCAATGGGACCATGTACCCCACATGTACAAAAGGAGTGATATTGGACCTTTAAAATACAATAAAAGCTCACTTAAAACCTTAGTTTTTAGATTTTTTCCTTAAAAACTCATATTTTTACTACTTTGCCTGTTAATTAACAACTTCACCAATTTTTATGTGTTATATTTTGGCTGTCTTTCAAGAAATGGTAACTTCACCACTAAATTTTGATGAGTTCAATAAAAATAGTGACTTCAATCCCTTATAATCAATGGTTTAACCTATAGCATACCTTTCTAGAAATAGTGACTTAATCTAGAGAAAATAACAACTTCATCCCCCAAAAACAATGGCTTTGTCAAGTAAACATCCTTTGTGTTTACATAATTTTTTTAAGGAAATAGTGGATTTGTTGGTTATAACAGAAACTTCACCCTTGCTAATTGGTGACTTTACCAAAGTTATGTATGTCTATCTATTTT
Organism: Torreya grandis; assembly: GCA_037957365.1. Taxonomy (NCBI): domain Eukaryota; kingdom Viridiplantae; phylum Streptophyta; class Pinopsida; order Cupressales; family Taxaceae; genus Torreya; species Torreya grandis. Next base: position 36,429 of record JARHVA010001468.1, read on the forward strand.
TAGGAAATCAATGACTTTGCCTTATTTTGTAAATGACAACTTTGCCCTATGTTAAAAATCTGAGAGATTTAAAAGTGATAGTTTTTTTGTACTAACCATTTTAAATAAACACAAGTGAATCCACTAACACTTTTTATAGGAAACTAGGTCAAAAAGAGAAGGTTTTAATCACTATAAAGTTCATTCATACTTGTATTTTTGGTGCTTAAAAATCACTTGCAAAATAACTTTACTTTTTTTATTTAATGTTACAAGCTCAAACATAAAGGTCCAAACTTCACTTCACATTTTGTTAAGTGATTAAAAATTAAAAAAATATTATATTGACTATTCCTAAGATATTTTTATGTTTGCTTTCCTTTTTTGTAAAAGCACTTAGTTTATTTTCCTAAAGTAGTTTATTTTAATCAAAACCTCATGTGTATTCTCTTCCCCCGTCCCCTTTAGGGAACTTGGGTGATTAAAATATCATCATTCTTACTTAATTTCTAGAAGTGAAAAAAAGTGTATATGCTCTCCCTAAGCTCTAAGTGACTTGGGTGACTCAAAATGACCCTAAAGTTCTTCCATTTTTATATTAATTTCTTTTTTTGCATTGGATAGTGAGTAGGATTTCATAACCTCCTCATAAGTTATTTAGGGGGAACTTAACCTAGGGTTTCATCTCCCAACACTATTATAATCCCATTCTATGGTGGGTTACACAAATTAGTTAAACCATTGGATGGGATAGTGGTGAGGCATTAGCCTGACCATCCCAATGAGTACCCGAGACATGTGATAGCCAGAAGCCAGAATTCACTAAGAAGTACATGAATGAATTTGTTATGTAAAGGAAAAGACCATTGCATAAAAAGTTAGTTAGTTTTAACTCATTTTACATGATTATTCCTTTGTGTTAGCCACACATGTGGACCATATAAATGCATCAAAAACTTATCACACAATATCCTACCAAATGTCAAGTTGCTTCAAAACTTTACGTTCTTGTCACTATCAATGATTGAGAGATAGGGAGGATTAAAAAACTATACCTATGTGCACTCTTGCTTTTTTGGATTAACAATTAATTCATTTTGAGCATTGGTATATCGATGGAAACTTTGGTGGAGACTAGACAACCTTGTTAATTTTAGCATAAGACATGTACTTAGGTGTTTTTATTATTCTTTTAATTGCATTTATTTTTAAGTCTAAATTAATTTTTGTGTCAAACCATGTATAAAACAAGTCGAAAAATTTGAAAACAAAACACATGTTACTACCACCATTTTACACCAAGAAGTGTTACATTTTTGAAATCACTCAAAACATTTTCCATAGATTAAGATTTTTAAAACCACTTTTGAACACTTGTTCAAAGAGATGTTATACTGCTCAATTTATCCCAAGACATTTACCTATGTTCAAAGTCAAGTCCAAAATTTTTTGTGTACCTTTGTCCCAAAAACATGCCGTTATGTTGACCTTTTGATTCTAGGCCATTATTCATTTAAAAAATTGAGTCTTTTATAAAAAGTTTGAAATTTGCCTTTCAAAGTTCATATCTAAAACTGATTGGTCTATGCTAAAGTTTTATCTGATTTGGGCTTAGGCATTCACCTTTTACATTTGGATTATGGAATTTGGATTAATTTATTATTTTATTTGAATACCTTTTCTTATACCAAGGAGTGGTTTACTTTCATGTGTTGAACTAATTTACAGTCTCAAACTAAGATCAAAACTCATTCTTCAAGTATAGCCCTAGGTGAAACTAGTTTACATTTGGGTATTTACTATCACTTGGGCTTAAATGTTTTACTCTTTATTATTAGTTTGTTATTTGAGATTGTCTTTACCAATTAGCTTTAGACATGTGCCTAGTGTAAGTTCTTTGTTCCAAGGTCATGTTTGCCATAATTTCATATATTAATAGTAATCTATGTGTCTCAATCAAGTATTTCAAACCATTTACCTTAGATTTAGATTAATTTAAAGTTTTTACCTTGAATTTTTTTTCTAAGTCTTGCTTTTTGATGTTTGCCAAATACCCATCATTGTTTTCATGCTCTATACATAATTCATTTCTTTTCAAGTCTAACTTTGTGACATCAACCAAAGACCTAGCACTTTTTATTTCATTGTCAAACCTAGATTAAGTTTATTTCAATCACATTGTGAAAGACTATATTTCATGCTTTCCTTCAAATTTTTCTTTTCTTATACCTAACATAGATGTTTTAACTTTATCCCTTTTTCCAAAAGTTAAAGGTTGTTTTACAAAACCACATTCAAGAGTCATATTTAGACCTCTTTTAAATAGATAAGTGTCATTTAGTCATAATTTTTAGATAATTTTTTTATCTTTTTAAAATTTTCCTTTTTAGCTCATGTTTTGATCATTTAATAACATTGGACTAATTTTTTAAAGAGACTTTAGCCATAGATTCATATATGCCTCACTATACACATAGTGGGCCCATGTATAATATGGATCATGAGAACATAGACACAAATGAACCCTTCATTCAAGATCCATATGGTGATGATGTATATTATTATATGGATTCATATCCCTCTTATGCTACTCAATATACATAATAAGGATAGGACCCATTAGCACAGTACTTGGCTAATGTACCTCTTTATCTAGGGCAAGAGAAAGAACAAATACCTTAAAACCCTTGTCATTGTGCCATCCATCATCAAAAAGGTCCAAAAATAGTATCCCTACTATTTAACCATGCTAAAAAGTTATAACCCATACTTGTTTGATCATCAATTAATTGAAAATAGGGACAAGATTTTAGTCAGAGCCATAGAGGTAGGATTAAAATTCCTAGTAGGCTTTTACCATGAAAGTATGCATAGTTTAGTTAAATCACCTAGAAACATACTTTACATCACACCAATTAAACATACCTCAATTAGTTACCATCAGGCACTCATTCCAATACCTAACTAAGATATTAATGTTCTTACAAAAGGAAAGGGTCTAATGGTTGACCAATTCACATAGAAGCAACATGTATATTAGATGTATCTTAGTTTATCTTAGAATTTCAACACTATGGACATTTAGAACACCCCACTTATAGATTTATCTCCTTTAACAGTGATGTAAATTGATTCTTTGGGACATACTAATTTGAACACGAACCCATTTGTCCAAAATATATGGGATGGTGATATGTTCAATGTCCCTACCACTAAGGAAGTGATTGTGGCTTCTACTAAATACTATTTGCAAAACATAGTAGATAGCATGTAAGTGTATCCCAATTTGAACCAAGGTGAGTCTAATATTCCATAAAATAATTCATAAAAATGGGTGCCTCTTACTAATACCATGAACATTTTACAATAATAAGGGGCAAGTATGCCTAGTTCCAAACCATAGTAGAATATTGCCACCCCTCAACTAGTAGCTTCCTTAAACATGAGGCAAGGGGAAACTATCAAAATGCAAACCAATACTCTTCCCAACAAGTGTTGAACACATCCCTACCTCAATAGGAGGCAACTAATATTCCATAACCATAGATGCAAACCAATGTGCCACCATAATAAATGGTGAGTACATCATAGACATTGTTTAATCAAAAACATATTCTTATTGGTCAATAATATATATCTAACATCTAACAAATAACAAATTCACAATAGGTGTTTATTAAACAAAGAGGTCCTAACTTATAATAAGTAACCATTAGGCAAAAATTACCTTTTACCCAACATGTACCTCATATACAATAGGAACCCAACATGAAACACATTAAATAAGAGGGCCTTAGCCAACAATGGGTACCATTTATACATCAAGGTTCAACTAGTTGATAACAAGTTCCTATTCAAACCCAAAAAATAGATCACCTTCCACCAAGCCATATAACTCCATCATAGGAATGGTTTCCTTAAAACAAAATCCATATTCCAAAACCTAACAAAATTCTTATCAACAACACATACTATACCAGTAGCCTAATCCTAATTTATAGATGCATATTCCTGGTTGATCTATCCATCAAACCAACATTACATAATACCCCATTCAACCACTATACCCTAGTCAAGTTAATCCACCTTTGATCACCCAATGATAACCACAACCAACTGTACAATCTAGCTTCTTAGCCAAAGAACTAAAACAAATAAATGATGTGATTTCATCCATTCATACATGAAATTATATCAATAAGTTTAAATTGGATAATGTGTTCTCATATCCATTTAACATGGAGTACCTCTAAATACTATTTCTTTCAGGCTATGAGCCACTAAAATTTGACAAATACAAGGGAAAAAGATACCCTAAGAAGCATTTAAAAGAGATATTTATTTATTTCCATAAAATGTCCTATAGTGATATCTACCTACTTCTTCCCTTTCCCTAAAGTTTAGCTAGATAGGTTTTGGAGTGGTTTCTTAAGTTACCAAAGAATTTAGTATCTGATATTGATGATCTTCTGGATAAATTTATATGAAATTTATCTTACAATATTGAGCATGATATTTTGATAGTTTATTTGATTAAATCTAAGCAAAAGTTTGGTGATATATTTACAAGTCACTAAAAATACTAAAGAGTGCTTGTTAGATGCTTCACCCATAATTTACTAGATAAATAATTGGTAGTTATGTTTACCAAAAAATTGCATAGTGAAATATCTTATCACCTAGAGCTTTAATGTGATCACACATTCAAGGAGATCATTGAGAAAGCTATAAAAATTGAAAATATCCTTGTTAATAAATTGGTTATCATGTTTTCTTCTTCAAACTAAAACTAGAACCAAAAGCAAAGCCAAAACCAAAATTCAAGCCCAGGTCAGAACCCAAACATAGTCTAAATGCAAGTTTTTGAACCCACTCAGGATAATAACTTTGAAAAACATAAACCATATAATCACAAAAATAATGTTGTCAATAATGGATTCACTAAGTCACATCATGTCCAAATAGTACAAATACTATTTCTCAACCTATTTCATAAATACAACTTATTTTATAAATACAATTGTTATTCACTCTAATTATCACAATTCATGAAAAACACATGAGATTGTGTATTCCATATGTTGGTATTAATTTCTCTACTTAATAATAACATTCCTTAGGCATGTGCCAAAGTGACTTAAAATCCAATGTGCTAGGACACTATCATTTCATGTAATAATGAGCTCTTGTGCACTCAGTTGAATCATGCAGTGAGGAATTAGATCCCATTAGTTTTATCACATGAGTGTGTAATAATATACAAGGGTGATCAAACATATACACATTACATAATTATTAATTAAAAAAATAAATAGATGGTAACTATGGACCTAAACTTAGTTAACTGAACAACAACATATAAGATAAATAACATCATTGTCTCCATAGTCAAAACAATAACATTTAAATAAAATAGGTTCCATTCTTCATAATTATAAGTGATTTAAAGGTTAAATAATCAAGTGTATAGTACAACTCAATCATATAAATCTTAATGCTATCCAGCTAAGTAAAATAACAACAATATCCTCAATCACATCAATGTAACTATAAATAATGAACAACCTTACAAAGTTTCATCTAGAGGTATTTATACTTGGTTTTCCCCAACTAAGTAGTTACAATCATAATCAAACTCATAGTGACTCACCAATGATCATCAACACACTTGAGTCATGGTGGCTAATTACATTGATTTCCTAAGGACTCGAGCCTATATGCCCCTATATTCTCTCTTTGGTTTTGGATCCTCATCATTGTGTACCTATCTTCCCATGGGATGGTTTTAAATTCATGCTTTAATTAGTCTTTGTCATCCCTAAAAAAAATTCCCTAACCATCTCCTACTTCCCACATACCTCCCAAGTCTTCCTCTAGTGTTTTAAGTCCTTCATTATTGAGTTATCCATTTATTATGTAAACTTATTCTTTGGTCCTCCTGCACCATGTACTCTCAAGTCATGATCTTCTATGTGTTAATCATGAGATATACTGATATGGGGGTGAATCACTATATCATATATCTTATAAACTTTCACTTAATCAAATTCTACTTAACCATACATTTGAGATATGCAATAAAATTGAAACAATAATAAACACCACACAAGAGAGAGAGAGAGAGAGAGAGAGAGAGAGAGAGAGAGAGAGAGACCAAATTTTTACATGGAAACCTAATGTGGGAAAAAATATGGAGAAAAATCTCAAGTAAATTAATGAGCACCAACTCAAATTACAAAGTTTTCAAGCACTAACCCCTCTATCGATCACTAACATAGTAACTATTTGTGAGCACCAATGCATAGGAACACCAACCTCTCTTATGAAAAACATATCTCTCAATGTTGCTTTCTCAAAAAATGATATAACTCTTCTATATCTCTTTATATTCTCTCCTCTTTCTTAAAATAAAATAATTAAAAACCATTCACTCTTTCATATTAAAAATGGCTTCCCAAGCCTCCTTTTTTAGCTTTCCAAATGACCTTTGGCATTCACCCTTTGTGACCCTTCACTCCTGATGGAAAATGACACCACATTTTCATGACCCTTTGAATCCTTTCATTTTAAAAGTCACATGGTGACTCTTCATGATAAAATGGATCCTTTCCCCTTTTGTCTGTATCTTCGTGACTTTTCAAATCCTCAAGGTGACCCTTCATGAGAAAATGCAGCCTTCCTCTTTTTGTCTTCACTTGGTGACTCTTTGAATTCCTCAAGATGACCCTTCATATAAAACTTTATATTTTCCCTCTTTTCTCTTTACCTTGTGACTCTTTGACTTCTTCATGGACCCTCTTTTGACTTTATGCAACCAAAAATATAATCATTAATATTAAATAAATATCAACACACTTGAGCCAAAATATGAACATTAAAAACACCTTTAGATAATAAATGTTATGGGTCCTTTATCACTAATAATGTTAGACCTTTGACATCAATGAAAATATTTACAACAATCTCCTCCTTTGCCATTGATAGTAACCTCAAACTGAAACTGCGACATCTTGGAACCTATACTACACATGCCAACCTACACATATTTACAAACTCAAAAAAATACAATAACTCTCCCTTATTGTAGCATCATGTACCTATTTCTTTACTTTTCCCCTTTCACATCAATGGAAAAGGGCGTATATTGGAGATAACATTTATCTCCCCTTCAACTGATGATAATCCTCAATGGTAGGAAGTAAAATATATTGCTCCCAACTTCTCTCATAGATACTTGAATGTTTTTTTTGGTAGTGCCTTTGTGAAAATATCTACAATTTGTTCTATAATATTTATATATTCCAACTTAACCTACTAATATACAACATACTCTCTCAATAATTGATATCTAATAGGAATATGTTTTGTTCTCAAATGCATCACTGGATTCTAAAAAATATTAATAGCACTTATGTTGTCACAAAAAATAGAAATAGGTTCATGATATTTTACCTTGATGCCTTCTAAAGTTTGCTTCATCCAAATCACTTGAGTATAACACAACACCACAGCAATATATTCTACTTCAATGATAGAAAGTGATATTGAGTTTTGGTTCATGCTTAGCCATAATACTAATCTATCACTAAGGAAGAAATCTCCTCAACTTGTAATTTTTTATCATCTAAACAACCTACCTAATCTAAATTTGTATAAGAAACCAAAGTGAAATCATTGCCTATGGGATACCAAAATTTGTAATCCAATCTCCCCTTGACATATCTAAAAATTCTTTTCACCAATTGAATATGACTCTCTTTTGGGGCTAACTGATATCTCACAACCATGCCTACTACATGCATGATGTCTGGCCTCGATGTTGTCAAATATAAAAGACTACCAATCATATATTTATACAAATATTGATCTGCAATAGGTGAATTTTCATCCTTACCTTGTTTTCTATACTAATTGGTGTGCCAACTGGTGCAAAATCCTCAAAACCAAATTTTTTAAACATCTCCTTGGCATATTTACTTTGAGATATAAATTTCCTTTATCTAACTGAAATATTTACAACCCTACGAAAAATGACAATTCTCCAAGCATAGACATCTCAAATTCTTTTTGTATATTATCAAAAAATTCTTTTCACATCTTTTCAATGTTACCTCCAAATATTATGTCATCAACATATACCACAACAATCAATTGATGCTCACTTTCTATTTTGATGTAGAGATTACTGTCAACAAAACCTCTATTGAAACCTTGATCTTACAGGTACTTATCAAGCCTTGCATAGCAAGCTTTGGGAGCTTGTTTCAATCCATATAGTGATTTCTTCAATTTTGATACATGGCTACTATCATTTGAGAGAATAAATCCCTTAGGATGCTCAATGTAGACCTCCTCTTCGATATTCTCACTTAGGAAAGTAGACTTGGTATTCATCTGAAACACTTTGAAATTATTAAACACTACATATTCAAGAAACATTATAATAGCCTCTAACTTTGCTATTGGTGTAAAAGTTTCTTCAAAATCTATACCCTCAATCTGATCATATCCTTTACATATTAACCATGCTTTATTCCTATTAACTTCACCATCTTCATTCAACTTATTTCTATATACCCATTTTGTTCCTATCACACTTTGATCTTTTGGTCTAAGCACTAATTTCAAAGTATCATTATTTCTATATAATTTAATTCTTCATCCATTTCCTTAACCTAATGCTCATCATGTCTAGATTATACAAAATTTATAGGCTAAATTTTGGATAACAAAGAAAAATTAACTCGTTCATATTTACTTACCATCATTCTTTTGGTATGAACTCCTTCATTTTTGTTCCTGATGATGTCACTTTCATTATGATTTCCCTAGACATATTTAGATGTTGTTTTGGTGTCCTTTTGCTTCTTCTCATCTTCATCTGATTCTTCAAAATCTTCTTATTCAATGATTTTAGGAGTGTCTACAAATCACTACCTCTTTGTGTTACATCATCTATTCTGACACTTGCACTGTCAACTATTTTCTTGGTTCTTTTGTTATAACATGTATAAGCTTTAATTTTGCAAGAATATCCAAGAAATATACCTTCATCTATTCTAGATTCAAACTTACCCAAATTTTCATCGACTCTCTTTATGAAGCATCTGCTACCAAAAAATCTAAAATAATCAATAGTAGTTGGTTTCTCTTTTCATAACTCATAGGGAGTCTTGTCACTATTGACTCTCAATAATGCTTTATTCTGGATATGTACTACTATGCCTCCTACCTCTCTCCAATATTTATCTGGTATCTTGGATTCATTTAGCATTGTCCCCACCATTTCTTGAACTATTTTATTTTTCCTCTCAACTACTCCATTTTGTTATGGAGTTCTAGTTATTGAATATTGTATCTTTATCCCATGGTCTTCACAATACTCAATAAACTAATCTGACATGAATCCTCCTCCTTAATCTGATCTTAGACATTTAATATTTAAACCAGTTTCATTCTCAACTAAAGCCTTGAATGATTTGAAGTGGGTGAAAGCTTCTAATTTTTTCTTCAAAAGCATCAACTAGTTCATACATGTAAAATCATCAATAAACAATAAGTATTTCTCACCTTGAGTACTTTGAGTTCTGGTAGGTCCACATAGATTAGTGTGAACAAGCTCTAACATCTAAGTGATCAAGTACTCTTTTACCTTGAACCATCTTTTGACCTACTTCTCATGCTAACATGGTTCACAAAGCGTGTTAGAGGGCTTTGTAATATTGGGAAGATATCTAACTATTTGCTTCTGTATGATGTTGATAAGATTGTCAAAATTTATGTGTCCCATCCTCATGTGCCATAGCCAACTTTCCTCAACCTAAATCAAACAACATCTTTGACCTTTTATATCTAATAACACATATAAATTATTGCCTATCCTTTGAGCATCTGTAATCAACACATCTAAATCTTTTCTCCTAATTTTAGAACCTTATACATATAAAATATTTTGTCTTAGTTCTATCATGATCCAAACTTAATGTACATTTTTTGGCTATTTTGGTAGTGGCATTATCTCTAAATTTCATTTTCCCACCATTGATCTTCTTTAGAGTTATGATCTTTCTCTTGTCTCCTATCATGTGCCACAAACATCTATTGTCAATGAGCGATGTCTTTTCTTTATTTCTGGCATGCAAAGTTGTCTAGTCTAACATAGACTTTTTAGGTTCTTTCTTTTGCCATGAACCTATTTGAACTTTATTCTTGATGAATGGAGACTTGAAAATTTGGTCCTTATTGACTAACTCAAACACATTTCTAAAATACCAAGTTATGTGTCTGAAATTATTGCACTTGTAATATACTATGGCCTCTTCATTAAATCTTGATAGAGGAACAAAAGAGTTGTGGCTTCTTCTTGACTCTACATGAGTTTCCTTCTCCTTGTTTCTAAAATTTTTAGCTCTTTTTCAACATTCTATTTTATTATGACCATAACCATCACAATAAAAATAGTAACCATGAAAATAGAACCTAGTTTAATTTATGTATCTTTAACCTGATTATTTCTTTTAGCTCTATTCCATCCAGCCTTCTTTGTTTGAGTTGTCCTCTGCATTCTTAACTTCTTTCCTTTTTATTTACTCTTTTGTAAGAGCTTCAGCATAGCTCTTTTTCTTTTCAAATCTAAAACCTATCTTATCTGATATTTATTTTTGACTTTATAATATCTTATTCAACATGTTAGTGTTATTCTCAAATTTTGAATCATTGACAACTTTATCATTGACTGCTTTATTTTCTTTCTTGATATCTTCTTTTAAAGAGGCAATTTCAACAACATACCTTTCACATTCTTCACATACTTTTATAATTGAGTTGTTAGATCTTATTCATTATTTTTGGCTTCTTCAATGTGTGCTTGTATATTTTCAATTATTTCCTTGGACTCCTTTTCATTTTTCTCAATTTGGAGCTTCAATCTTTGATTCTTCTTCTCAAGAGATTTTAATTCTTCTAAGGCACAAATGAGTTTTCCTTCTAGATTCACCTTAGCTTCATCATTTTCTTCTTATTGGTCATCTATACTTTTGATTGTAGAGGCATCTTCATGTATGGTTATGAATAGGATATCTTCTTCATCTAAGTCACTGAATCCACTATCTTTTAAAAGTTTGAAGCTTAGCTTACTTAACCTTTCCATCACCTTCTTTTTCGTAGGAGTAGTTACAATTGTTTGTGGCTCTTCATATTCCTCCATCACTACTTGCCAAATATTGAATCCAAGGGACATAAAGTATGTCCTCATCCTTATTCTCCAAAAGGCATAATTTCTCCCATCAAACAAAGGTGTCTTATTTGTATAAAAGCCTTCATGTGATCTAGCCATCGTGTTTCCTCTAATCTACCTTCAAGATGTTAAACTCTTTCCAAAATAACTTGCTATGATACCAATTGTTAAACATGGGATATAATAAGAGGGGGTGGGGGGGTGAACTAGTATATCATATATCTTATAAAATTTCACTTAATCAAATTCCACTTAACTATACATTCAAGATATGTAATAAAACTAAAACAATAATAAACACCACACGAGAGAGAGAGAGAGAGAGAGAGAGAGAGAGAGAGAGAGAGAGAGAGAGAGAGAGAGAGAGAGAGAGAGACTAGAATTTTATGTGGAAACCCAATGTGGAAAAAACCATGGAGAATAATCTCAAGTATATGAATGAGCACTTACTCAAATTACAAAATTTGTAAGCACCAACTTGTAGGAGCACCAACCCCACTTATGCAAAACATAACTATCTCTCAATTTTTCTTTATCAACAAATGATAGAACTCTACTATATATCTTTATATTTTCTCCTCTTTTCTTAAAATAAAATAATTACAAACTATGCACTCTTGCATATTAAAAATGGCTACCCAAGCCTCCTTTTATAGCTTTCCAAATGACCTTTGGCATTCACCCTTTATGACCCTTCACTCCTCATGAAAAATGGTGCCACATTTTAATTACCCTTTGAATCCTTTCATTTAAAAATTCACATGGTGACCCTTCATGATAAAATGAATCATTTCCCCTTTTGTCTTTATCTTGGTGACTTTTCAAATTCCTCAAGGTGACCCTTCATGAGAAAATGCATCCTTCCTCTTTTGTCTTCACTTGGTGACTCTTTGAATTCCTCAAGATGACCCTTCATGGAAAAATGAATCCTTTCCCTCTTTTGTCTTTACCTCATGACTCTTTGACTTCTTCATGGGACCTTTTTTGACTTTATGAAACCAAAAATATATTTGTTAATACTAAATAAATATCAACATACTTGAGCCAAAATATGAAAATTAAAAACACATTTAGAAAATAAATGCTATGGGTCCTTTGTCACCAATAATGTTAGACCTTTGACATCAATGATAATATTTACAAAACTATGTAGTGCCTCTTCTGCATAGTGCTTCTTCTACATCATGCCTCTTCTACACTAGTTATTCCAAAAATATAGCCTCACCCCATACTACACTATTAGTCCATCCTATACTAATCATTAGTTTTAATCTCTAAAAAAAACTTTGGGAAAACTTTCTTAATCTAATTCTTGACACCTTCCTAATGTGATAAGGTGTTCAACAGATGGTTGTCATTTCTTCAATTATCACTTTTATATTCTTGGTCTCTTTAGGTTGGTCAAGACACTCACCTACTTTATTAACCAAATTTTAAATGGATGTGGAAGCATCCTCATGAATACCCTCAAGCATAGTGTCCTTGGAAATAATATATCCTTAGAGTGTCACAAAGTTTGAAATATTTCTTATCTCTGCATGCTTATTATTTCCTCTATGGACTCCACATCCTTAAATGTTTTGGCATGATCTAAGAATTATTTTATTTATAAGGATTTATCATCCAACTACTATTGTTGAATCTATTACACCTAAATATGAGAATTAAAAATCATTTTGGGTCATGCCAGATTCTCAAAAACCCCATCTAAAATGGGAATAATATCACCAAATTAGTGAAAGACTCTCTTGCACACCTCCACAGCTTTTAATAACTACTCTGTTGCTCAAAGTTTCTCATCCTAAGGGCAAGGCTATTATTTAAATCATTTCAAAAGGAGCTCTACCAATATCTTCAGCTTATCTATTGCCTTACTACATAGGGGGACTCCATCTATGAGCACTAGTTCTTATCTCAAAAATGCCTTATAGATGTTCAATGTTTTAACTTTGGTACTTGTTTCCACCTCAAATTGATGCTTAAGCTCATCTAGCTCTTCCTCTAGCTTCATCCTAGTTATGACCTCATTATTATACATCACCACCATCTCTATGTGATTCTTTTAGGCTCACCATCTATTGGACTCAATGAAGGCATTTTGCCTTACGACCTCAAATTCCAATTTCAAGAGTGTCATACTAGCCTACATAGAGGGAATTTGCCATGGATCTACCCAAAGGGTATCAGGAAGTACCAATACTTATGGATCTAGTATGAGGATATCAAAGGGCATCTCAAACTGGCATTCTTTATTATAAATATCATGGAATAATGACATTTCCCATCATATTTGGTTAGATGCATCCTCTTGTGAAAAATGAGAATACATATATAGAAAATTGTCAAGTATTCCCTTCTGCTATTAGGCATAGAGGATCATGGCTGCATTAATATTTTTTGTTCTCTAAATGGAGTCCTTAACTAGATCCTTCCCCTTCAAGGGATCTTGATCAAGTATCTCAACATCTATTTCTTCCCCTTCGTAAGTTTCCCCAACGTCACATCCATTCATTCCCAAATCCATTTTAGAACCATCCCTTTCTTCACCAATTATATCTTCAAATTCCATTTGTGTTTCCTCAAGGGCAGTCTCTTCATGCCACACCAGTGAAGGTATCTTATCAGATTTAGGAGTGACTTAGTATTCTTCTATAATTAATTTCTTGGTGTCCCTTCTGGAATATCTACCTACTATTCATGTCACCATCCTTAGACACCACCATCTCTTATTCTAAGGGAATAATCTGCATTATTAGTTTTGGGCCTTTAGGTCGATGAGTTGGTGGATCCTTATTTAGTGGCACCTAGGTAGTCCTTTACCTTTTTTAAATTTCTAGATGATTATTTGTATTGGCATCATGCCCTGGGTGCTTTTGCTTCTTCTCTCATTCCTTTTCTAGGAAGAGTCTCTCTCGTTCATGCTCTGCATTCCCTAAAGATTTCTTCTTGGGTTTTAACATATAAAATAAATAATGAATAAAATTTCCCACCAAAGTTTGTTAAACTTTTATGTCAATTATGCCCTAATCCATTTTTTCCCTAAAATCTTTCTCCTTGGGATATATGTATATTTAACAAAGGGTGTGAGTCTTTGAATTAATATTTTCTATAATAATATTTACTAGTTATGCATCATATATCTAGTTAATAGCATTCTTGAAGTATTGCATCATGAAAGTGTATGGTAGCTTAATCCATGTAAATAAATCTCTATAGGGATCCATCCATATGTGCATAAGGGATAAATGTTGTTTAAAAACAAACCTGGCCTAATCTCTAACCTATGTAGGTAAGTCCTTGGAATGTGATACTCATTCCCAAAGGCTTCCTTCATTCCATCATACCATCCTTTCATTATAACTTTATGGGATTGGGAGATTGGTCCAAAGTAAGTGAATGCCTTATACCACTTTGTAAAGGATTTATTCTCAGGTGGGTATACCCATTTTAACTCTCTAGAGGTACAGTTAGGTATACCAACCCATTAAACACCATCAATAATGGGAATGTGCCCCATGCAAACCTCTAGTTGGGTAACTAATGGGATTTTTAAGCATCCTCTATGATTTTGGTAGTGAATTATTGTTCTTAATTATACTTTAGCCTTTTATTGTCCTATTATTAAATGTATATGTGGGCCATATCCACCTCTTTCCACCTCCAAAATGTGTAATTATGATCCATGTGGCCACTCTAAGGGTAAGATCTTGAAGACTCATGATGTGAATGGCATGGCCTTATTTTTAGTACTTAAGTACCATGCTCATCTTCTCTATCTCATTATGGCCTTCCAAGTCATAGGCAAGGTCCATGCCTAAGCACTACAACCCTATGACTTTCTTAATTCATCCTACCATAATTATCATCTGGCACCCAAAAAATAATATAATCCTCATGTACCCATGAGATCAAAAAATTCACTACTTTGACTAGTTTTCTAAAAGAGATTGAAAAGTTGGAAGAGACCAGTAGTTTCCAAAGAATTAAAAAATTTCAAGCCATAAACCAACTCACTCTTGGTGTTCTATCACTCTACCCTATAGTTTCACTATAGATCTACTTTATTTTAATGTTGGCAATGGTTTTAATCAAAAACATTATAGTTTGGTACATTGGACACCCAATTTTACACATGTAATACCACCTCTAAGTATTGCATCTCTTCAATCATCAATGATGATGGAGGGGGCATATCAGCTTTCTTATTTTCCTAATTCACAATTTATGTCTCTATATCTCTCACACACACCCTAATTTCTTTAGGTGATTTTTCTATGACCAATACAGTCTCTCCACCCACACTCAACTCTTCTTCCTCTAGAATTGTAGGTAATGGTTAACTTCATTAAACCTTTTTCTTTGGTCGCATCACCCTTCATGGATCCTAAATGTTGAGGTTTGCTTTTCTAATTTTTCCAAAGGAATACATGGTTACTTATGTAAATACTTTGGCATTCCTACTTCAACACCCTACAATGGTATACACTGACCTTTACAACATGTAACTTTGTAAATTCCACATGTATTTATAATTATCTTGACCTTATGTTTATTTCTTTCAGCTAATACACCTTCTAAGTCTTGAAAATAACTTGAATCCATCACTTTGTACTCATCTAAAATCTTGGAAATCATTCTAAAATAACATAAACTCACTGCTTTAGCTCTATGAGTTTACAATCATAGAAATAGTAACATGTGAAATGACCCTTATTTATCCTTTTATAGGCTTGAGGTGGTAACTTGCATTTACAACCCCTTGTGATCATAGGAATCCAAGAATGGAGGTTAGTAACATGTTAGTTAAAATAATAAAAACATCAATAAACATACTAACACTTACAATCCAAGCTTAGATCTTAGCGGTGATCTTAGTTAATAAAATACAAATGAAATCATAATGAAAATCCAAAAGATAATGAATCCTTTACCTTCCTTGGCAGCTCCAAATGCATTATTGAGTGTCTTTCTTGACTTGTAATTCAAAGAGTCTTTGTAAATGGAGGTTGTGTAGCTCCTTCTCTCCTTGGCACCATGGCTTGTGTTGTGGCTTGATGTAGCTTGGCTCAAGATTTTATAACTATAAAACTACTTGCTAGGATTTTTTGCATTGTAACACTACTCTTCTCAAAGCTTTAAAGTCATATGTGCATGATAAATTTGCACTAAAATAGCTTAAAATTCAATAGGTAAGGCATTATATTTATACAAAATAAATTTAACCCCAACCAAAGGTGAGTTAAAGTGGAGTTTAAACATGAAATGAGTTCAAACCTAACCTAAGTGAGTCAAGACTAACCCTAATATAGTTAATATTTTTCAATTAATCATGATTTCTAATGAATAGGAATGGGTCTCCAAAATGAGATATTTTAGGATATTTCCAAAGAGCTTGACAACTCAAAAAGGTCATGATTAAAGGCCAAGATATTTGCATTTTTTATTTTCCTTTTTATGATATTCATTAATTACACATGGATAATTCAAATATGCATTTAATTTGATTTAGCTTATTAAGTAATTCTAATTATCCATCTAGCTCTTTCAAGATTTGATAATTGTTCATGTGCCCCACTTAATAGGCCCGTAGGCCAAATTGACTATTGTGATGTTATACGATGTTGAGGATGAATACATGAGATGTTATTGTTGCATATAATAGAATACCCCAATTAGGAATATCTCAATGTTCTTTAGAGCTTTGATGAATGATGCACAAGCAAATTTAGGGCATTTAGTGATTCCTAGGCTTAATTTGTAATGGTTAGTGGGAATCAATCTGAAGGCTAGTTAGAAGCTAGTTATGGAAAATTTTAGGTGTTTATGGTTTTCCCCTATTTGGGAAGGCATTTTAATCTATAGGCACATTAACATCTTCTCAAAGAATGAAAAGGTCATGTATGCATATGACTTGAATGGTAATGGATGAACTGTAGGTGCCCCCCCAAGAGAGCGATTGGTAAAAGGGGTTGGTGATTGGTCCCTTGAAATAAGGAAACAATGGGACCAAAAAGATGAAATGGGTTGGAAGAGATTTATTTACCCAAATGAGGTTATAATCAATGGCATATGGAGCTACCCTTGGAGAGCAGACAAATAAGATGATTTGCCCATAGGTGGTTATAATCATCAACATCGGTAGACCAAAAAAAGGTAATGGTTTGCCCAAAGGTGGTTATAATCATTGAAAAAGTCTTAGGGTAACAAGAGAATGATTTTCCCAATGGTAGTTATAATCATTAAAAGGGAAAATAATGATTTTTGTACAAGCGGTTAGAATCATCGATAAGATAAAAACATGCCCTAATTGGGTGGATAAACATAATGGTTTGCCCAAAGGTATTTATAAGCATTATCACAATGAAAACATGCCCCAGTTGGGTAGAAGAAAGATAATGATTTACCCATAGGCAGTTATAATCATCAACCTTCAAATGGATGGAACACATTGATTTGACCAAAGGTGATTAGAATCATTGGTAATGCAAGTGGGATGATATACAATGATTTTACCATAGGAAATCAGAATCATTGGACCCTAATTATGGAAAATATGATATGGAATATGATGGAAAATTAGGATAGAGGAGAAAGATGAATTGGGAAACTTGATATAAATGAGATACATGAAATTCAAAATGGGATGTATGAGATACATGACATAATCTGTAATGTATCATGGGTTAGATATTCTCCTATACCATTAGCTGAGATGGTATAATGATTATATATTTTATGAGGTGGCATATGGGAAATTGAATCAAAGGTATTTGGGTCAATACAATTGGCCTCTAGTGAATCAACAAGTATTTATTTCACTTTGTCCTTTTTAGCAACTAGATTTAGGCCTAAATGGTGGTTATAACTTTGATATTTGACCACCAAATGTTTACAATGTTTATATGGTTGTAAATCCCCATGGATGGTGACTTCCATACCAAAATGGGAGAACTTGATACATTGGTGTAATGTAGAAGGTATTGCATGAATTTCATGTATCCAATGTCTACCTAAAAGCAAATTATACAACAAATCAATCTCTAACACAAGGTATAATGTATCATGAGTCAAGGGCCCAATGATAATTAGTAATCTAATGGTTTCATGTGATTCTTATTCTTCATTATAATAGGCCTTAGTGATGATCATTTCTAGCTAGAGATCAGTTGTATACCCAAGAATCTTGATGATCCTTAGAGATAATATTTAGGCACGATCCATTATCTATGAGGACACATTTCACTTTATGATGCATTCTGACAAATTTGATATACAATGGATTATTATGCAAAGGGACGAGAGAAGACATATCTCTTTGGTTGAAGGTTAATTATTGGCCTAGAGATAGATGTCCAACCAAAGCTTAAAATTTGTCTGGGGATATGTCATTAAGAACTTGGGATTGGTCAAGCAACTCTATCAAGATGTTCTTGTGGATTGTAGATGTATGCCACAAATCCAAAATAGATATTTGTGCATGCATATTCTATAATTTTTATATGATATCAAACATCTTATCTTGAACATTGATAAATGGCTTGTTCTGAGCTAGAATAGTGGTTTGGATGGGTGAAGTGGTGGATAGCTATGGGCCTAGTATGGTAATCTTTAATTGTCAATTTATGTTTACACATTTAAGATGAGATATAGGGCCATTTTTGCTAGCAAATTATGGTGGAGTGGGACCATATAGGATAAGTCTTGGTTACCAGTGCACTTGTGCATGATCATAGGTCAATTATGAGTTATCAGTATGATGTACAAAATTAGTAATCCCTACTTATTGGTATGCATGTATACGGTCCCAGGTCAAGGAAGGATCACTATCATAAGTTGGCTGGTCTGGATTGATTAGCAATAGTCTTATTTGGTTAATACTTGGGCTTAGATTGATGCAAATGGTAAAAGCACAACCTCCCATAATATGGCTTACAAATTTATTGTAGTCATGTGCAAATGCATTTGGCATCATCCTAGCCTTAGTTCTATCTATTTAGTTGACATTGGTTTTACTATCAATTTTGTTGTTATTGTCTTGGCTATTGATATTGTCATTGTTGTTGTTTTGGTCTTTATTATTATTTTTGTTGGTTATTATGTTGTGAAAAGGGGTTTTGATAGATACTGAGGTTTTGATTAGATTTATAAACTCCATTATCCAATATAATCTCCTTATTTTCCAACATATTCTAAATTAGGTGTTTGATTTACACACAATGGTACAAATTATGTCTATTAACCCAATGGTATTATAGAATTCATTTTTTCTATCGCAATATAGATAGCGAATGCCCTAAAGATAGTGCTTTGGAATAATCTAATTAATCAAATCAAAAATGGCTAATTTTTGAAGCATGGCTTTAATGGGATCTCCAAGATCACTAAAGACATGATGAGTAAGCATATTTATCCTTGGAGGCAGAGTTTGCAAAGGCAAAAGTTGTTGCATTTATTATGTTTGTCTAGGTTGTTACACTTGTCGCATTGACTAAAGAGGTTATTTGTTAGGAGTAATTTTCATATACGTCATATGTTGATTAAATGGTGTTTGAACCATTTAGACATGTCACGACTTGGTTAATTCATTTCTAATAACATTCTTATTGAGATTTATTATCATAGACTTTTCATAATTATTAGCCTTGGCTAGTTCTGATGTTTACATTTGGACTTGGATCTAATTTTAATTTTGGCCATTTTCTTGGTTTTGATTCTAGTTCTAATTTGATGAGGTCATATTGATGATCCCTTTGTTAATAAGTTCCTTTTCAATCAATAAACCTTTATCAATGATTTAATTAAACTTATGTGCACACTGCAACCTCAAATGGTAAGTTATCTCACTATGCAAATTCTTAGTAAACATAATAGCTAATTTTTTATCTATTAAATTGTGGGTGAACTAGATTGAGAGTGTTCTCCATCATTATAAATAACTTGAAAAAAAATCATCAGCCTTATGTTTGGCTTGCATCAAATCTACCAATGAAATATTATGTTCGAGATTGTAGGAGAAATGTTACACAAACTTGTCTGAAAGATCATCAAAATTAGATGCTAAGTTTTTAGGAAATTTTAGGAATCACTCCAGATCTTATCCTACTAAAATCCTTGGAAATAACAGTAAGAGGTATATGTCCTTGTATGCCACTAGTTGACAAGCAACAAAATTTTCATTTAAATGGGCCTTTGGGTCACCTTTACCCTTTTACTTGTCAAATTTTAGTAGTTCATACCCTAGAGGAAATGGTATTTACAAATACTCCATGTTGAAGGGGTAGGAACACACATCATCCAACTCAAACTTATTGGTTTGATTTTTGGCTTGGATGGCGACAATTAAATCCTTCATTTATTGCAACTCTTGTGTGAAGAAACTAGAAGGAACATTGGTCGAAGGCTAAGGCTGGGTGGTCAAAAGTGGATTACATTGAATGAGGTATAATAAAGGCATGGTTTATTATGGATTGTTGCTTTAGATAGGGAGTTGACCAGGAATATGCATACACAAATCATAATGTAGTTGTTGCAATTTCACACATTATGGGTAAATATTTTGGTTAGGATTAGGTATATAGGCCTAGTTTTGGGCAAATTATGGCTAAGATGGAAGGATATGGCTGGGGTAAAGTATGGTGTCTATTGAAGTTGAGTGAACGTATTATCAACTAGTCAAACCTTATTGATTAAGGGTAACTTATGAACCAAGGCCCTACCATTGAGTTTGTGGCACATTTGGCATGAAAGGCAATTGTTGTATGATTGGCACTTATTTAATGGTAGAACCCCTTAGTTGCATGAACCCTTATTGGGAAGTAGATGCATGTTGAAGGTTCAACACTTGTCACTGACTAATAGTAATATATTTTTTATTATACGTCATTTTTTATTATAATGGTATGTTTTTATGTGACTAAAGAGGGATGTTCATCACTACCTAACAAGGTGGAACATTAGTCACCCCTATTGAGATAGAAAAATGTTTTGCCTCTACTACATTGGTATGTTGGATTTGGCCTATGGTTATGGAATGTTAATTGTTACCCATTGTGGTGGAGTAACAATTATCACATTTTGTTAAGGTATGACACTGGTTATCACTCTACTACTTAAGCCTTGAGGTTGTGTGCTTGATGAAGTAAATAGTTGAGGATTAGATGTAGTTAATTGTAAGTAGGAGGTAGAATTTCCTTCCCACTACATTTATTAACCACTTGTGGTGTTAACTAAAGGCACATGTTATGTGGACTAGTTATTTATGCATTTACACCACTTTGGTCAAGATTGAACAATACTTGCATATTATCCACTGTGTTGGGCTCACTATTCTATGTAGAAGTAGAAGACATTTATTTTAAGATTCACCATTGAACATGTCTCCAACTAAAGTGATTTACATGAATGGGTTTATACCTTGATTGCCTTAGTATATCAATTTAATCAAGAATCATATTAAAGGATCTAACTTGAAAACAGGAGCATTTGACATGGTCATATTGTTGAAGTAACATGCTAAGTTCAAATATGTTTGGTATGTTGTCTATATTTATATGAATTGATCCTCCATGAGACTATTTCTTATGGCAAGCATACAAGGGTCTTGATATGGCATCATCACTATATATTGAGGATTTATATAAGATGAATGTTCATTGGTTTGATTATAATGTATATTTTATGGCACTCAAACTAGACTTGGCAAGTTTTTATGGGTGAAGTCTACTAGAAACTTAACCCCTACCTTTGCATCTCTAATTAAGACTTAATCATTATTTGTAAACAATTAAAGATAAAACAAATAAGTGTCATAGGCCAATGGTAGTGCAATTTAGTATGGTTGTTGATGTACTTGTTCTATAATTAAAGGTATATTAGCTATGGATTATGCCATTTGTTCTTGGTCCTACTCTGAGTATGAAGGCATGTTTACCAAATAGTGAGCTAAAGGATTTTGGATTTGTTTCCCTAATTGAGTGTTGTAAGGTGGATAAGGATTTATCTCATAAACTACATCATCAACATAGGGGTATTGAATAAAGTATTATTTTGCAGCCATATTACCATATCCTAGATTTTACATGGCTCTAATACAACTATAGAGAGACATATTCAAATCAATGGTGAATGCTTCATGATAAAAGGGTTGAGAGTTATATAAAAGCCTAAAATCAATGTCCAAAGGACAAATGGTTTGAACTTGGTTTAAATTGGTCAAATTATGGAACTATAACTCCAAAAAGGTTTATGCTAAAACTTGGTAAAAACAATCTAACATCAAATGTTTGACACAAAAAGATCAAGTGAACAAACAAAAACTAGAATGCCAAAAATCTAGGTTCAAAGTGTTCCAAACAAGTCTAATCTAGGAAAACAAAATTTGTTAGGTCTTTTATCCAAACACAACATAAAAATCTAGGCTCAAAATAGGTATGTGCTAGGATATTTGTTAGAAGAAGCACAAAAGGGTATGATTTAATCTACCAAATCTAAAACACTTTGTAATAGACTAGGCATTCAAATTTAGACATGAAATTTATCAATTGACATAAGGCATGAAATAAAAGGCACAAAGATGATAGGCTATTTCTCCCAAATCTAGGCATAAATGATAGTTTTCAAATTGGGTAAAGGATTGACCTAAGTTACATAACTCAAAAGAGAAAGATTGATGTCTAAGCCCAGATTACCCAAGGCATAAAGAGAAATCAATCAATTTTTGGATTTGAACTTGTCAGGTTAATTAAAAACTCAACTTATTAGAACTAGGATTCTTTAATCAAATAACAAGATATATGAAGTTTAATGGCATAAATGTACTATAAAGATTCAAAAGACACAAGTGGATCGGTTTTGAAATGGAATCTTGGACACAAGGCAAAAAATTCTATGAGATGATTCAAGCAGTGTAATGATGTTATCATGCTATAAGGATGTAATTAATGGTTTATTTTAACATTCTAAGGCATAAAACTTGAAATGAATTAGGTAGTGTAATGTTACCCTTTCCAGTCAAGTGACACAAACAAAGATTTATCAAAAGACTAAGGTAAAGGTATGGGTTCAAATTAATGACATAACACCTCATCAAACAACAGAGTGATGTTTAAGACAAGACTCATTTTGATGTGGTGAAACAAAAAAATAGATAGCTTAGACATAAAAACCATGAAATAAAGAATAAAATAACACAAACACCTAAGTGTAAATGTCTTATATCCTAAAAGTGACAAGGTTGCATAATACTACCAAATTCCATGTGTGTGTGTGTGTGTGTGTGTGTGTGTGTGTGTGTGTGTGTGTGTGTGTGTGTGTGTGTGTGTGTGTGTGTGTGCTCTTGAGAGGATTTTTAAGTGTTAATCCAAAAATAAAATCACATGAATAAGTAATATTTTTATGCCCCCCTTATCTGAAGATATTTTACATTGACATGGAACTTCAAGCTACTTGTCTTGCATCAATAGTATGTCTATAGCAAATGGGGTTATTCTAAAACTATATGTTTTGTGTATCTAGATGGTCCCAAGTGTGGTTAACACTAGAGATGCAATCACATCAATTGATTTCATACTGGCTAACTTACTATGCAAGGGTCTATTCCTTTACATAGTGATTCCATCCATGTACTTATTAGTGGAATCCCCTAGTTAGCCAGACCTAACTCAAGTTTTCATTATGATTGGCAAGGTGAGCCACTCAGCCCCTAGAAATTGTAGTATTCATGCCATAATTTATACAATCCACTATGGACCAAGGTTGGTACAATTTCGGGAAATGAAACACTAGGTTAACATATAAATATAGAACTCGTGAGGAGGCTATGAACTCCCATTCATAAGCTAAATTGTATAAAATAATGACAAACAAAAATATTTTAAGATCATGTTTAGATCACCCAAACCATATAGATTTTAGGGGAGCCTTAATGATATTATTTTCACACCTTTATATAAGTCAAAAATAAAAATAAAGTGCACTTTTGATCACTCAAGTTCCCTAAAGGGGATGGGGGGAGAGAATACATGCATCAATCAGTTTGAGAAAATAAATGAGGCGTAAAATGAACATTCTCAAAAATATGTAACTAAGTGATTAAAGTTCATTTTAATACACCAAAATGAGATGTTTATGAAATTTGGCCCCTTAGCCTTATTTGAAAACTTGTAAAAACTTTCACAAACAATCCAAGCATAAAAATAACTAAATTCCTTTTAAACACCAAACAAAATGTTCAAGACTTAACCACTTTCAAATTTGTGCCTCTTTCCCACTTAGGTCCTATAGTTTTTAGAGGTTTTTTGAGATTTTGTGAAATATTTATATAAATTGAAGGTAAACTAATAGCATATTTTTAAAATTTAGGAGAAAACACATGGTTTACAAAAAGCATAAATTTGAGTCTGGATAACCCCAAATGAAGCTCTGAAAGTTGGCATATCAGTATCGGGTATAAAAATAGTGAAAAAATGCAATTTTAATTAAATAACCACAAATATAGGTGAAAAAATGCAACTGTAATTATAAAACCCTAATTGTAAGTGTAAAAATGTAGTTTTAAGTATAAAAATGCAATTGTAAGTGCAAAATCACAACTGTAAGTGAAAAACTACAATTGTTATTGCAAAATCACAATTGTAAGTGAAAGAATGAAACTATAAGTTCAATATCATTACTCTGAAGATCAAAACTACAACTACACATTGTAACTTCACAACTTATATAAAAAACATCCTTTAGCTTCCAATTTTCACCTATTTTGATCAGCAAGCTCAAATTTTTACATGAAAATCATTAGTATAATGGTCTTAAAGGATTTAGGAGAAATTTCATGGGGTACATGTCCCACCAAGAGTGCCATTTGTGTTCATAGGAATCCAATAAGGTAGGTTAGTAACATGTTAGTTCAAGTAACAAAAACTTCAATAAACATACTAAAACTTACACTCCAAGCCTAGATTTTAGGGGTGAGATTAGTTAACAAAAGACAAATAAAATCACAACTAAAATACAATAGATAATGAATCCTTTACCTTCCTTTGTAGATCTAAATGCATTTTTGAGTGGCTTGCTTGGCTTGTGATTCAAAGAGTCTTTGGCAATGGAGGTTGTGTATCTCCTCTCCTTGGCACCATGGCTTGTGTTGTGGCTTGATGTAGCTTGGATCAAGATTTTAGCATTATAACACTCCTTTCTAGGAATTTTTGTATTATAACACTACTCTTATCAAATCTTTGAAGTCATTTGTGCATGATAAATTTTCACCAAAATAGCTTAAAAGTCAATACACAAGACATTGTATATATATATATATATATATATATATATATATATATATATATATATATATATATATGATTTAACCCTAGTCCAAGGTGAGTTAACATGGAATTTAAACATGGAATGAGTTCAAACCTAAACAAAGTGAGTTAAGACTAAACCTAATAGATTTAATAATTTTCAATTAATCATGATTTGTAATGAATAGGCATGGGTCTCCAAAATGAGATATTTTAGGATATTTCCAAAGAGCTTGACAACTCACAAAGGTCATGATGAAAGGCTAGGATATTTGCATTTTTAAATTTATTTTTTATGATATTCATTTATTACACATGGATAATTCAAATAGGTATTTAATTTGGACTATCCATCTAGCTCTTTCAATATTTGATAATTGTTCATGTGCCCCACTTAATAGGTATATAGGCTAAATTGACTATTATGATATTGAAATATGCTTAGGGATGAATCCATGAGAGTTTATTGTTGCATATAATATACACTAATTAGGGATGTCTCAATGTGCTTTAGATATTTTATGAATGATGCACAAGCAAATTTGGGACGTTCAGTGATTTCTAGGCTTAATTTTTAATGGTTGGTAGGAATCAGTCATAAGCCATTTATGGCTAGTTTTAGGTTTATACACACCCTCCTCAACCATCACTTCATGTAATAAATTTGAATAATGTTATTACCATGATTCATTTTTAGCAAATTTACCATTAACACTATTATCCTTTTATTAATTTCATGTCCCTTCCCACACTTTTCCCAAAATGCATGACAACTATAAATAATTTGAATGTTTTCCATTATAAAGGTGGTAATATTTCTCTACCTCAACTATATTTTGGTTGAGAGATACATCCTATGTACCCTTTTGTCCTTATACACTTCCACATACATATATTTTCTCCCATGCACATTTGTATAGACCATATCCTGGCACTCCATTGATGCAACACCCCTTCCCTACACTAAAATTTGTTTGTGGTCCTCCACGACAATAGAAATAAGTATAAAACCAAAGTGTTCTCTAATATTACTCAAGGTATCTCAATTATTACTACCCTTTATTGAAAATAATATAAATCCTATTCTAAGTTAATGGTGTATGCCTTATTAGTATAGAAAGGAAAGATTATTCAGAAAAATACGGTCTTAACAAACTACCATTGAAATGACCAAGAAGGAATTGGCCATATAACTATTTTAACATGCATATGATGGTGGGATCGATACTATTAATAATAAAGGGGACATCCTAGTGTACATAAAACTATCTATAGTGGTTCATGAACTTGGATTTTATACTAAGACTTGCATGCTAGGAGCAGAAGTCTTGTTCTTCATATGGTAATTGTGCCATGCTTTCTGTTTGCATTTCTCCATGCCCTAACTCCAGTGTGTGATAAATAAAGCTACATCCATCTACAATAAATAATAAAATAATGCTTTCAAAGATGCTTCATCATCCATATGTCTAATGTGCATAATGCGAAGAGAAGGAATAAGAAATTCTATCGAAAGAATTGTTATGGTACCAAACACAAGACTGAGTGGTGTGATCTTGTTTAATCACTTGTAAGTGGTATAATAAGCCCATAAAACTATAAACACATGATAATCCCAATAATTACACCCAATATTACATATCTTATTCAATGTAGTAACTAATATCTTGTTGAACACACCAATTGTACCATTGGCATAGGGATGATATGATGTTATCTTATGGTGGGAAATCATAAAGTCTACCAATATGACATGGATAGTATTGTTAAGGAAGTGGGTACCTTGATCACTAGTGAAACTCAATGGATATCTAAACCTAGTAATGATATTCTCATAGATGAATCTGATAGTAGTGGTAGTTATACAATCCTATGTTAGCATAGTCTCAACCCAGTGAGTTATATAGTCAATTGTATTTATAACTTATCATGTGCTAGTATTCCTATCTGCTAGGTTGATGGGGCCAACAAATTCAATGGCCCATTTTTCAAAAGGTTCTTATGATAATATGGGGTGAAATAGAATTGCATCCCTCCTATTTGGATTTCCCATGCACTAGTAAATGTCATATTGATGTGCATAAATCTTAGCACCCTTAAATAAGGTAAGCCACCATAATCTAGTGAAAAGGACCTTTCATACAATATTTTCACCATCATAGTGTCTTCTAATGACACATTCACAGATTTATCAGAGTACCTCAATGTGCTCATTTTACATAACGTAGTGTTAGAGTAATTCATCCCAACCAAGATTATAAATATCTCCCCTATAAGGTGGAATGGAGTAGTGCAAATAACTATATGCTTCTTTCCTAGAGTACTAAGGTGAGTTGGTATTGAGCTAGTATTCAAAAACGTAGTGATATCTTTCAAATATTCGTGTACAAGTGAGATGTATAATAACTATGTGTTGAGTAAATCATCTTCTATGGCATGCAATGATTCACCAAATTCAATGCAAAAAGGATGGTTTTGATTATAATTAGACTTACTAAGTTTCATCATGAATAAAAACTAAAATTATTAAAATAACACAATCCATCGATAAATGTGCCCATGTAATGTTGATTTTTTTACTCTTACTTTAATGAATCATGGTCCATGAATAATACAAATGAAGTTGTTAGTAGGTACTGATAGAACTTTCAGAGAGCATATACCATAGGTAGTGCCTCATGCTCTATGGTTGTGTAGTTTTGTTCAGCCAAAGTAAGCTTTTGACTTGAAAAATATATAAGATGATCATAGTTTCCCTCTCTAGGTTGATCATGTATAGCACTGATGTCCATACCAAAAGCATCAACAAGGATGTGAAAAATATTTATCAAGTTTAGAAAGTAGAGAATGGGTGCAGTGATAAGCTTATTCTTTAGTGAAATAAATGCTTCTTAGTAAGCACTGGTCCAAATGAATTGACCATTTTATTTTAGTAACTCCTCCAAAGGTTCAATAATCCTATCATACCCATGAATAAACTTTTTATAATATCCAATATGCCCTAGGAAAGTACAAACCTCTTGTTGGGTGGTTAGAACTAGAAGTCAAAGCTATAGACACTATAATTTCATATTCTATATATGATTTGTTAGATATTAAAGGCACTTATTATTATATTAATCTCATAAATATCTCTATCCTAAAGAATATTTATTTATCCTTAGATACCCAGTAATTTGCTATTACAAATTACCTTTTTACCTCCCTAACCACCTAAATCTATCAAAAACCTAGGGAATCTTAACCCTTTACCCACTTCACCCATGTATATCCCCATCCCCAACAACCTCACATTGACAAAACCAAATTTACCTATGGTTGGAAAAAACTAGCATAGATAGAATCTTCAACTACCAATTTGGGTGAATCGGTACTGATTTTCCAATGATTGATGTTGATTCTACGGATCAGTGTCGATCTATTTATAACCAGCCAACCTTTGGCTTTAGGACCATGAACTTATGATATTGAAACACTGCTTAGATTTTTGAATAATTGAAGATGCTGTAACACCACTCTACCTAAATTTTACTATGTCTAATCTATATCCATCATCTCTAGTTTGAAGAACTGTTTGTACCCACAAGAAGGAAATTCATTCTACTTGCAGCATGGATCAAGGTAAGTATTTTATTTTTATTATTGTATTTCTTAATATTTATTTGTTTCCATCTTCTTATGTTTTCCATATAAATATAGCATACATCCCTTAATCTTTATTTATCATCCTCTATCACGTTGTAGTTGTTAGTTTTTAAATAAGTGTAGTCTAGTTAGAATCAACATTGATTCATTATGAATCGGCACCAATTTTACAAAATCAACACTAATCCTATAAGATCAACATCAATCCACTATATTCTATTTGTAAAACCTAATCCTTTTAATCTTAGAACTATATTTTTAAATCATTCTAATTTTCTATACTTTTAAACATGGCCTTGTTATGTAGATGACTCTACCCAGTATTGTGCATGATGTCATTAATATCATTGATTTGCCTATAGTATCCTAACCCCTTTTCACTGATCAGAGTGACATAGCCTTTGATCTATCACTTTGCACCATTGTTTACTCTCCATATTTTGAATCCACTATTGACTAAATTAATGTTATACAAGAGGATGTGAATGTTTTTATGGCTTATTGGGATGAATAATTGACTTACATTGATAGCTTAAATAAAGATTAAATCATAATAATTATTGTTATTATATCTTTATCTTTTGTAATTTAAATTTTTGTTTATCCACTTAACTATGAAAATAATAAATTGACATCCACTTGAGGAAGTTCGCAACTTCTCAGGATTGGTTCCTAACCAGGTAGCTCACCCATTTATCTATTAATCCATTTTGTCCAAGTTATTTATCTATGTAGGTTATTATTCCAAGACAAAAATAATTTCCATCGATCTTTGGATTCAATTGGTGTGCAACCATCTAATATCTCTAGGTATTTCTCATAAACCCAAATTTTCATTGAGTTTTTAGTAAGTTAATTAAATTAAAAAGAAAAAATGAAAATCTACTATAACATTTTGGCATGCCCTATGGGACCCCTAAGGTCTCATTTTTATTATTAGAATTCATTGTGAATTTATACATCCTTATCTAAATTTCTCTTGATTGTTGTCTTCATTCAAAATAAAATCCAAAATTATTCTTAATTTCCTTTCTAAACATTATAAGGAAGTGCATCCATTTTTTTTTGCTTAGGTAATTCATATAAAATAATCTAGGTGGGTTAAATTATCATAGAAATCACTTATTTCACACACATACCAACTTACATAATAAATCCATAAAACATTAACATAAGATAACTAACTAGGATTTCATCACCTAGTGATAACCTTCATGCTGGCTATCCCGCTTAGATTTCACTACCAAGGGGAGAACCAACTCAATATGCTAACTGAGTATAAATCTTAGATTTTGGATATTTACTGGTTAAGTACCTGACACCCTTACATTATAATGTGTGAAGTGAGGGGATAGGTCCCAATACCAAACAATGTATTGATTTTAATATATAGATATTTTTGAACCTAAACAAACCTAAAATTGCCTCTAGATTGTCATTTCTTAGAACCTTTAGTAACCTTTTTCTTATTACACTTTTAATTTATTTGCTTAAGAAGTAAAATATTTTTAGGTAAGTCTTTCAAGTGTGTGCCTTTATTTTTCACTAAATACAAAATAATCTAAAAGAATATTGAGTGCTTTTTACTTTTATTTCTTGTTTCTTTTCCTTCGTCACTATATGGTTTTACCATGATAGAAGTCGCTAAAGCAAACCAAACCTCTAGCTTCATCCTCATTCATGGATAATTATCCTAATCCTCCTACTTCCTTTGAGTCCATAGGGGAAGGTATTCCCTAGTATTATACTTAGGGGGATACTAAATTTACCACTATATTATATAGTAATCTAATCACTCTTAACCATTACCTTAGCTCCCAAGTTATATGCATCCCACTTTTCCACCATACACAATTTTATAGGAATGCTTATGGCATGCCTTTAGAGGAAGGTGAAGGGTTTACCATTATTATGGTATCTTCCCATAACAATCCTCCCCAATACCTTTTGACACTAACACTACACAACCTTTAAGTAACCCACCTTCGATGACGTCTAGTGATCCATCCCCAACTAGTACCTAAGCTTAAAATGTCACTACACCTAAACCTTCATCTACTCCACCTCTTATCATGGTTCTTCATAATGTATTTGTCTCAATCCTAGTAACCCTTCCACCTATCTAAACAAATGTATCTTTAAATCCCTAAACTCAGCCTTTGCAACAAGCCCTTATACATGAACCACCTCAACAATATATCCACTCAACCACCTAATATATAGATACCTTACAAGCTCTTGGGTCTACTTATATAACCTTACAAGCCCCATACTATGTGGTTACATCCTAACCAATCATGACCACCTTAGTTGTTTATCCTTTATCCTAGCCTTTTTCCACTCAACTTCCTACTTATCAACTCCCACAATAGAATGTCTTGGGAGGTATTCCTCAATACAACACCCAACTAAGATGTTATGACTATCCTATTGAATAGGATGGCCAATTTAGATGCCTTTACCTTTGGGAATAAAAATATGCTCACTTATGAGCAAATATTCAATGAACCTATTGACTCAGTTGTCATCATTAGACCTTACCCTTCACAATGGGATCTTCTGAAGTTTACCAAGTTTCAAAATAAGGAGGATCCTTAGTATCACCTTTGAGAATTTAGACATGATTACTATCTTACAGCCCATGATAATGCACTTATTCTTAGGAATTTTCTTATGTCACTATCCAGACTAACCTTAGACTACTACAACTCAATTCCTTAGATTTCCTTGTTCTCTTTTGGGTAGTTAGCCCAAATATTCTTAAATCACTTTTCTATCAACATCGCTAGAAAAGTAAATATCACTGACCTATATACCATTTGATAGTTTGATGATGAAACTATCACTAATTTTGTGTCTAGATGGAAAAGTCTCATAAACCAACTCGCCTTTCCCATTCCATAACCTAGACTAATTGAATTATTTATGAGATCATGTGTTAAACATATCTCATCAATGTTGCAAGTGTAGTCCTTTAAAACATTTTATGAGGCCTTTTCGATGGCCCACAAATTATAAATTAGAGAATTAGAAGAAGGGAAAGATAAATTGTGCAATAAAAACTTCAAACTTGATCCCTCTAAAGGGATTAACAAAAATAAAAACAAAGGAGATACTAATTCCATAGTTGTCAAATCAGCACCATCATAAAAAAAAATCCAATCTAAGCCATCTACCTCTTAGGCACAATCTCAAAAAACATTGACACATTTTCTTATATGAAAGTATACACCTTTAGGAGAGTCTTACGCATCTATCTTAGATAAGATCTTAAAGGAATCTCTCATTTAACTTCCTCTGATGATACCTCTCAATGAATCTCACCCTAAACCTAATTGGTTTAAATAAAATGACTTTTTCAACTTCCATCATGTAATAGGTCATGATGTCATTAGGTATCACTATTTCAAGGGTCTAGTAAAAAACATTATTGATCAAGGGGAGATACATTTGGATAACCCTAATGTGTCTCCTAATTAGTCTATAGACATCTTCAATTAGTCATTCCCTAATCATGTTTTGACATCTAATTCTATGTAGGCTAATTCAGGATCCATCTTAGACCACAAAACTCATGGAACTAGTGCAATCCATGATCAACTTCTACCTAAATAAGTTGGTAGTTATTATCTCCCTAACCTCCTTATAGGAGATTCCTTTGAGCCATTTAAATTAAGTGAAGTTATCCCAAAAACTTCCTCAATATTTCTAGACTTCATTATTTAGGATCCACTTGAGGAAATAGTATCTATAAACATTTAGGACGACCAATTAGAAATTAAAGAGGAAAAGACTATAAAATAAAAGACATGCTTAAACATTTCATAAGATGCACATATCACTACTCATGTCATCTCAATACCTACATCTAGATTATCCATCCCCTCTAGCTTACTACCCCTCAAGAACTTATCATGTTATCTTAAACTAGCTCAAGACTAGTTTCTCCCATTATGTGGGAAGAGCTAAATCTTAGAGAAATTAAGGGAAAATCTATAGGTGTCAAAAACAAAAACCTCAGGGTACCATGAGGAAAATCCTTATAGCATCCTACCATTAGGATTTAACTCCCTAAAGAGGATAACCCCACTACCCCTGATCAGATTCAAAAAGGGGAGGCACCTATACCACCTATTCAAACAAAAACATCTATATTAGGACCCCATCTTTAGCAAGACTAAAAACCACTATCATAGAATCCTCTACTAAAGAACATGTATCATCACAAAGAGATCTTCCCACTAAGAAAATGCTAATACATAACACTTTAAACCCATACTATTAATAAGGTTTAGGTGTAAGGGCTTATCCTAAGCACAAAGTAACTATTGTAGAAAATGTTCAAACAACCAGTTTGAAAGGTCAAGGATTGAAGTCAAATAACTTTTCCCTAAAATTACCTCAGAGGATTTAAAAACCTAGACTAAATCCATTGAAGGGGTCTTATCCTAAGATCCTTGATCAACTTATCCAAACTTCCCTTATCACTCTACCACCCATAAAACTCATTAACACTCATATTTAGAGACAAGTGTGGTATCAATAAAATAAGAAATGATTGAATCATCAAATAGCAAGCCATGATACAAAAAGTTGTAACACATTAAAAGTTATGGTCAAAAACTTATTAGAAGAAGATGATATTTTAATGGAATAGATAGATCATTACCATCCCCATAGTCAAACTACTAGGGTCAAGTCAACTTCAAGAAGTAGCATACTACAAATATTATCAGAATTAGCTATAAAAGAAGATAAAACCTCTGATAAAGCTCAATAGCAAACCCTCTTGAACCCTCTAGATATGGATGAGTCTGAGAACACAACAAATCCCCCTTTATTTTAGATAGACATATTTCACATAGCTACCCAATCCCAAACCTAAGGTCATAAGACCCACAACCATGATAAAGCCAAAGTGACTATTTTAAAAGCACCATATCCTACCACAAATAGTCCTAAAATGCCCACTCCAAAACCTAAAATTTATATTTTAGGGAAAGCATATAATAATAATAATAATAATAATAATAATAATAATAATAATTTAGAGATAATACAAATATCTATTTTAAAGTAGCTTCATCATCTCTCGTTAAATATGTCTCTATATGAACTTGTCCAAAATTATCCACAACATCATGAGGTTATGATAAAAGACTCATGGGCCATCAAGATATAATCTGATGAACCCTATCCTCTATTGGATTTCATCACATCAATTCAAAATCCATTATCCATAACATTCCATGATTTATAAATATCACCCTTACAGCTTGATGACTAGGATACCCCACTATTTATCACTACCTAAATTTATCGGACTCAAATCAAATGAATAATGACTGATAATGGTGTTAGTATAACTATCATCTCCTCTCATGTATTTAAAAAACCACAATTACCTAAAAAAAATTAGCCCAATCCCCTACCATTTTATGAGCATTCAAAGATACTATTTCCCTTGCATTAGGAATGGTATTCCTTCACATTTAAGTAGGCATGTGTGTTCTACCTAAATTATTTTATGTAGTAGAAGGGGAGTTTTAATACATCTTATTAGGGCATCCCTAGATATGTGATATGCATTACATCCCCTTTACCTTGCATCGATGTATTAAATTTGAACATGAAGGTAAAATCCATAATGTCTTGGCCAACCCTCATCCATTTAAAAGTTACAACCTCAAATTTTGACCAAATGATGTTTCAATTCTATTATAAAACACTACCCCCTCATCATCAGATGAGGCATCATCTATTATGATAATCCCTACATTAAAGATTTGTAAGGAGTTTATTGATTCCATGTTTTAATATATATTGATTGGAGAGTATCAGTTATTGACACTCAATGCTCTCCCCACTCCCTAGGAATATGGATGTCTTAACAAATAGTATGCATATTATCCTAACCTTAGAGATTATTTCATTTATTCTACCTTTCATCCACACCCATTTGATTTATGGGGGAATTGATCAGCATTCTTCAGGTCTTGGAAACCAAACCCATGCTAAACCATTTACCTCAAATTTTGCATTCCTCAATAAACCCCACTTTGCAAATACATACCTACAATAGCATGCTTGGAAGGGTTTTTACATAGTACATTATGAACAAGGTCCACATGAGGTTACATTAGGATATCTTTGAAAACCCCATGAAAATCATGACCTTCATATTAAAAAAAATCCCAAAACTACCCCAAAAGTTACTCTTCTGCATATCCTTGAAGAGGACATGCCATCCTAATCGTCAAACACCCCTTTTTATTCACTATGATTACAATAGAACCTCTCATTTACCACTACAATGGGGAGATCAAAACCATTCCTCTATCCTACCCAAACATGATAGGGAAAGATTTTCCCACAATCCTTGTTCTTTAGTGCCAAGATGATGAGTTGATATTAACTTATTTAAGTGTAGAGAACTCCCATATATGGAAATCCCTTTCATATAAAACCTCTAGTCTATTAAATAAGGCTACCATTGACATTAACACAGGATCTCATGAGACTTCATGAGTAGTTAAGGTCAATAAATCTTTAAATCCTCAAGAGAACAAAGATATCACTATGTTTCTGATAGATCATGGTGAGGCATCTGCTTGGTCTTATAGTGACATGCCTAGTATCGACCCATCTATTATTATCTATAACATCGTCATGTTCCCTAACACTAAACCTATAAATCAAAAGCTTTTAAAAATTCACCCTCACATTTTGATCTTAGTCAAAGAAGATATATATCATCTCTTATA
The DNA here is from genome assembly GCA_037957365.1 of Torreya grandis. NCBI lineage: Eukaryota > Viridiplantae > Streptophyta > Pinopsida > Cupressales > Taxaceae > Torreya > Torreya grandis. Next base: position 72,347 of record JARHVA010001468.1, read on the forward strand.
TATTAACTTTATCTAGCCTATTGATAACCCTTAATGGGTGTCTAATATCATCCATATCATAAAGCCCATAGGGGGACTATGCCCTTGTACTAACTTTCATGACCCTAATCTTTCTTGTCCTAAGGATGATTTCCCTCTCCTTAATATTGACCAATTAGTGGATTTAATAGCTGGGCACAAAATGTTGTCACTTATGGATAATTTATTTGGATATAATTAGATCCTTATCACATTGGAATACCAACATAAGACTTCATTTATTACTACTTAGGGAATATTATTCTATCAAGTTATGCCTTTCAACCTAAATAATGTAGAAAACACCTATCAAAGAGCCATGACTTATACCCTCCATGATATCATCCATAAAATTATTGATGATTATGTGAATGATCTCCTTAGTAAGTCAAAATTATGAAAAGACCATCTTTTGGTCCTAAAGGTAATATTCACTTGCTTAATCTAGTTTCACATCCATCTAAATTGTAATAAATACATTTTTGGAGTATTGATGGGTAAGATTTTAGGCTTTATTATCTCCATTCAAGGGATAAAAGTTGATCCTACTAAGATCAAAGCCATTTAAAAAAAGACACCCCCATCTAAGCTTAAGAAACTCCATATTTTATAAGGTAAATTTTAGTCTATCTATCATTTTAGCTCCCAACTATCCAATCAATGTCAACCATTCCATCACCTCCTAAAGAGAGATATCCATTTTAATTAGGACTTTGGTTTTTAGGAGGCCTTCGATGCTCTTTAGATCTACCTTATTTCACCACTAATTCTCACTCCATAAAATGAGGGGAAACCCTTTTTCTCGTATATTTGTACCATAGATCATGCCCTTGGAGCCATTCTTACCCATAGTGATGAGCAACATAAAGAATAGGAAATTTACTATATTAGTCACACACTTTTTAAATATGAGATGCATTATTCACACATAGAAAAGTTATTCTTGGCTCTAGTCTTTATAACTTCTAATCTTTGCGATCATCTACTCAATCACAAGACTTATGTGGTCATGAATGTTGATCCCCTAAAATTTATGCATTCAAATCCTTATCAGAATTAGTAAATGGCCAAATGACTCATGATTTTAGCAAAATTTGATATAGAGTTTATCCATCAAAAATTAGTTAAAGGTCAAATAATTATTGATCATCTTTTTGAGGAACCTCTATTTGATAATCAACTAGTTAATTATGAATTCCCAGATTAATCCATAGCCTCCATGTCTCAAATAGATCCATAATATCAAATGACTCTATTCTTTGATGGGTCTAAATGTGAGTGTGGTGGGGGAGCTGGCATTAACCTAATCCTTCCTAGGGGACACCTATACCCCTATCTTTTAAACTTGATTTTAAGTTCACTAATAATATGGTAGAGTATAAGGATTTGATCATAGGTCTCCAAACTGATTTAGCCTTGGGTATTAAAACACTTAATATCTATGGTGATTCTCAACTTATGGTTAGTCAAATTAAGGGCATCTATCAATGTAAGAATTACACCATTTAGAAATATAAAACATTGATTGACTAGTTACTAGTTACTTTTGAGCATCATGCTATCCAAGCCACTCCTTAGTTAACTAACAAGTTTGTGGATACCATATATTATTTGGCCTCATTTATCCCATCTTCATCTCAATAATCTAAGTTATTTGTCTTTATACACAAGTTTAATCAACCTTATTTTACCAAAACTGATCTTCCTTCCATCCATAGTGTAGAGGAAAATCTATTAGATCTTTGGTATGCACAGATATTTGATTACCTATCAAGGGGGATTATTCCTATAGATCTATCTAGAAATTGAAAGTGAGCCTTCCAACATCGTACATGTGTTTTTTCATTCCAAGGGGTGTTATCTATAACCATGGTTTTGATGGTATCCTTTTTCATTATATCTATAATCATGAATCTACCCTCACTATCAAAGAAGCTCATGGTAGCTCATATGGTGGAAATTTTAGTGGTCGCACCATCACTAAAAAATTATTATGATTGGGCTATTATTGACCCACTTTAAATCATGATTATTATGAATACATTAATAAATGTGTAAAGTTTCAGTATCACACTAACTTATCCCATGTCCCTAGTCAAGCACTATATATAGCACAAGACTTTTAGATTTTTTCCCAGTGGCAGCTCTCTCTTATAGGTTATATCAATCTTAAATATTCCCAGTGTCATGGATTAATCATTACTACCATTGAGTATTTTACTAAGTGCGTAGAAGTTATTTTGCTTATCTCAACTAAAGCAGATAAAATTATCAAATTCATTAGTCAACATATTATTTTTTGATTTGGTGTTCCTCATAAGATCATCACACATAACGTAAAATATTTTAAAAACAAAAAGTTTCAAGATATATGTGATTATTTTATCATTAAGCTAAGTTTTTACTCTCCTTACTAGCCTCAAGCTAATGGATAGGTTAAGGCATCCAATAAAACACTTTTCAAAATCCTAACTAAAGTCATTAATGAAGTAACAAAGAGTTGGCATATTCATGTTCCCTTTGCCTTATGGGATTATCAAAATAGTATTCAAACCCCTACAAGTGATACTCCTTTCTCCCTAGTCTATGGTACTAAATTTTTACTTCATATTGAGGTTTAGATTCCTTCTCTTTGC
>JARHVA010001468.1:77500-117500 GCA_037957365.1 Torreya grandis
TCCATAATAATATAACCATGATCCATAAACATTTTAAATTTTATAACCTTTAAAGTCCATCAAATTCATAATCTAATTCCATGATCTAAACCCATAAACATATCATGTAAAATCCATAAATTATATAATCCATGATCTGATGCACATACATAATAGCCATAATCCATAAACATTTCAATATAAATCCATAACATGTAACAACCATAATCTATCACAACATTTAATAATCTAAATCTATAAACACACAATCTAAATGCAAGCATCCATGATAGCATAATCCATAAACATACATAAATCCATAAATAAAATCCATGTGAACATTATAACTCATAATCATGAATAATATATATATATATAATAATCAAGGTATACATCACAAATATCCATATACATATGTGTGCTTCTCTGGCCATTAAAATGAATAAATACAATAAAAGAGCTACTTAGTGACATGTATCCTACTCAAATGGATACTCCCTAGGGCTCCACAACAATTTCTTCTCCCATATCCTTACCTATCTCCTCCTCTATCTCTATCCATCCTCTAATCCCTCTCATGATATACACTCCCCATACTAACCAACCCTATATGAGCCCACCTAGAAGACCTACCCTATGCAGTTATATGGGTAGCATAACACAAAATCTTTGGATGTAAATCTAGAATGATTTGATCATAGTAGTGCATCTCTACTACTAGATACTTTTACCTATCAATACTCACTTTCCCTACCTACCCTATGTTAGGCCTAGCCACCCCTATAACTATCTAAACTGATGAGTCTCCATCACCCCTCTATAAACTATCCCTCTCCACTTGGTAATGGTCTCAAGCATACACTACTAAGTCATGGCTCAGCTATAATGAGTTTAAATGCACACATAATTTATCCAATATGGTTTGGAGTGTGTCTCACTCAATCTATATCATGATTAGAGCCACATGTGTTGTGACCACCTATCCTTATAAGGCAATACACTAAGCCCTTAGTGTATCCCTCTTTATAATGATCTCAGTAATGTTAATCTCCTCTTCTATCTCCTCCTCTCCTCTATCCTCTCCCCTCTCACCCTCATCTCCCATATCCTCCTCTCCTCCTCTATCCTCCTCAACATCCTCTATCTCGTTGTTAGCTCCTTCCTAGCATGGATGCACCACCATCTCTTACTTTTCCACCCACTATCCTACCCACCATGATAGAAATGTTAGAATACACCTTGTATCTTCCACATCTGATCATGTTGCTTCCTCCTCTTCCACCCCTTTGGGACATCTATAATGTCTGGCTATAAGAGCTCTCACTCTATCTCATCCCATTTGTATGCATACAAGGCCCATAATTTATCCTATACTAAGTCAAACTATTATTACACCCTTCCAAAATGGAGGTAATCCATGTACTCCATCCTCCTCCCTATCACCCACCTCTCCTTCTAGATGCTTGAAATATTTTCCTCTACTCTAAGACACATAATAAATCTAAGATATGGCCTCCATATGATATCTCTATCTCACAACCCCTCCAAGATCCTTTGATAGTACTCTACATCCCAAATAATTCCATCTATGAAACCTTAAGATAAATTTGGCTTCAATTATAAGATGGCCATGTTGTAATTAGTATCATAGCATTATATCCATAGGGTACTAATGGGATGCACCACCATGATGTGATCATACACTTAATACTGTAGCACTATGATAACATCTAATCCATAGCTCTTATGGGTCCTCCAACCCCACAAGTCCTTATAAACCTATTCTAGTAGGGTAGATGACTAGGCAAAAATTATTTTGTGCTCTAGAATATTAGAAAATCCACCTATCAAGATCTATGGGAACCTTCCCCCTATTGAATCTAAGAGTGAATAACAAGAAACTACCAGCAATATCATGGTCAGAACACCCCTCCCTACTATATCAGCCTCATATAAAGGCTTGAATATAAATCCACTAGTAGCAAACATGATATCTATAACATCCCCACTATATAAATATGTCAATGTTGCTCCATGTCCTCACTCATCTATCGATATTATAGTTGTACCCTACATAGGAAGTTAAAAAATCTTATATATATATATATATATATATATATATATATATATATATATCCTCCTTAGTAATGGTCATCTCTCTTCTGGGTATCCAAAATGTCCCAATGGTAATGTCTCAACACTCTAGTAGGGAAACCAATAAGCTATCATCTCAATGAATGTATCAGTAGTAACACACTCTTCCCAAGCTTATGGCCTCTAGGTGTGCCCAATCATCATCACTAAGCTGGTCTCACAGTCATTTTAGTAGAGGTAGCATTCGATCTCATATCTACAATAGAGTTTGTGCCTATCACCAAAATCCCTTAATCCTAGGTTCTAAAAAATCTACTTATCCTAAACCTTAGACTTTAATCTTACCTTTTCACCCTTTTTATGTGAATTAGTGTTGATCCCTTATAGATCGGTGTCATTCCATAGGGATCAGTGTCATTTTAGGTGAAATGACATTGATTCCTAGTAAATCATCATCAATTAATGCAAAACAACACCAATTCTTTAGTGCCATTATACCCTAGTCTAATCATCTATCCTAATCCTAAAAAGCCAAAAACTCAAAATTCCAAAAAAGTCAAAAATTAAAACAAAAATAGGGCCTACCTCATCCTGTGATCATTATCATCACCTCAAACCACTATCGCTAGCCTCCATTTTGTCTCATGTCATCATTTTCATTTTAGTTTTCACTCATCATTTCATTTCACACAATCATAAATGAGCCCTTTCCACATTATATTTGATTATATACTTGACTTTGGATCAACTTTGATCTATTTTGGATCATCTTCAATCTAGTGGATCAAAGACAATTCATTTTGGATCGATGATGATTTGCCCATTTTTTCACTTCTTGTAGTCTACATACATCCAATCCTACTCCTTGTCTTCATTCTGGTACCTTGCCACACCTACCCTATTATCTATCTTATATCATTTCTAATTTTTTGATTTAGACCCCCTGTTGGTCCCATAGCCTGTGTAAGGCATGTACTCTTTTGGGTATCTCCCTACAGTGGGTCCTAAAAGTGAATTTTCTTTTGATAATAGCTGTATATAGGTAGCGTGCACACCATATAACACACTAGATGCTTTGGTCAACTAAGTCCTATCACTTGTTCTCTCATTTAACCTTTGTTTAATCCCACATATTCATATTTATGGAATTTTACTATGGGATTTTCTTTGGGGTATCTATGCCTATATTACCTTACATTTTATTAGTGCAAAAAAATCTATGCATCCACATTATAAGATCTCATTTGTTATCTACCCATCCCATTCACTATTCCATTTTTAAAACCCATCACCCACTCTTCATCCTATATTGGATCCTAGTTTGAGGGGGAATAACTCCTCACATAAACCTAGGGCATTGGACCTATCTCAGTTTCTATCTCATAGCACATATTCCTTTCCACTCCACAAAAAGGGGCAAATATATGCACTATAATTCAATATACTATATATAATTTATTAATGTCATAGGCCCTTATTATTATTTTAATCTCCTAAATATCCTTATCCTAAAGTTTATTTATTTATCATTAGTTACTTGGTAAAATACTATTACAAATTACCTTTTTACCTCCCTAACCACCTAAATCTATTAACAACCTAGGGAATCCTAACCCTTTAACCACTTCACCCATGTATAACCCATTCCCAACAACCTCACACTAACAAAACCAAATTTACCTATGGTTGGAACAAACTAACATAGATAGAATCTTTAGCTACCAATTTGGGTAAATCGATGTCGATTTTCCCACGATCGGCATCGATTCTCTATATCAGCATCAATCTATTTATACCTAGCCAACCTTTGATTTGGTACCATAAAATTTATACATCAAAACATTGCTTATATTTTGGAAGAATTGAGGAGGCTATAACACCACTCTGTCATAATTATATTTCATCTAATCCATATCCATCATCTCTAGCTTGAAGAACTATTTGTACCCACAAGAAAGAAATTCATTCGACTTGCAGCTAGGATCAAAGTAAGTATTTTGTTTTTATTATTGCATTTCTTATTATTTATATGTTTCCATCTTCTTATTTTTTCCATATAAATATAACATACATCCCTTGGTATTTATTTATTATGTCTATCACCTTGTAGTTCTTAGTTTTTAAATAAGTGTAGTTTAGTTATAATCAATGTCAATTCATCCTTAATCAGTATTGATCCATTGTATTCCATTTTCAAAACCCAAGCCTTTTAGTCTTAGAAATCTATTTTTAAATCATTTTTATTTTTTGTCCTTTTAAACATGGCCTTATTATGTAGATGAATCTACCCATTATTTTACACGACATCATTAATATCACTAATCTGCCTATAGTATCCCAATCCCTTTTCATTGATCAGAGTGGCATAGCCTTTGAGCTAGCACTTTATGTCATTATTTACTCTCCCTCTTTTGAATCCAATTATAGCCAAGTTAATGCTATAAAATAGGATTTGAATGTTGTTATGTCTTATTGGGATGAATAATTTGCTTACATTGATAGCTTAAATGAAGATTAAATCATAATCATTATTATTATTATATCTTTATATTTTGTAATTTCAAGTGTTGTTTATCCACTTAACTATGAAAACAGTGACCTAACTTCCACATGAGGAAGTTCACAACTTCTTGGGATTGGTTCCTAACTAGGATGCTCACCCATTTATCTATTAATCCATTTTATCCAAGTTTTTTATTTGTGTGCAAGTTATTCTTCCAAGATAAAAAGAAGTTCCCTTGGTCATTGGATTTAAGTGGTGCACAACCATCTACATATCCCTAGGTATTCATCATAAACCCTAATTTTCATTGAGTTTTTAGTAAATTAAATTAAAAATAAAAAATGAAAAACTACTATAATAAAAGGACAATAGTTATCTTGGTTGGTTCCACTAAAATTCCATCATGGCATATGACATGACCAAAGACAATACCAAATGGGGTAGTAAATAGGCATTTTTTAAATTGAGATAAATCTAAACATTTTGATAGTGCTCAAGCATGAGTTAGAGTTTATAAAAATAGTCCCACACTCATACATAGACTACCTAGTCATCAAGATAGACCTAGAGGAACTTATGGATAAAGTCCTTGAAATATTCAACTGTGATCTGGGAGAACATGATAGAAGCATTCTTCAACCCAAATGGCATTACATTATAAACAACATATCACCACTCAGTTGAAAATTTCATCTTAGGATTTTCTTTTTATATTATATAAACTTAATGGTACCCAAAAAAACCATCTATAAATGAAAATATTTCACATCTAGCAATGCCTTTGAGGATCTCTTCAATGAAAAGTCTTGGGAAGGGGTTGATAAATCAAGTAATGTCAAGCAATCTATAATCCACATAAATATATATATGTATATCCTTCTTGATTTTTATAACCATAAGACTCACCCACTCATATTTTTTGACATGAGTAATCACTCATGTACACATGTCATCGATCTCTTATTTGACTCAAGCACACAAATTGGGATTCATCTGATAATGCCTCTTTCTAGCTGGTTGAGTACCTTATACCAAATTTATGTGCATTTTACCCAAATAATAATGCACAACCTTCATCTTAATATAGTTCCATGGGAATACATCCTAATACTCTTTCAATATCTCAAATACCTTAGTGATCTTAGTATCAGACCAATAATCCCCCACTATAGCCATATTGGGTGCTTCTTCCATGCCATTATTGCATTGAATGATTAGGATCAACTCCAAGTATCGGTGTTGTTCATCCTAAATAGTGTCATGAACATTATGATCACCATACTCTATGTCCACAACCAAATGATTAGTCAACAAGTTAGGCAGATCAAATCCAATACCTTCATCAACCTAAAACATGAATATCTACTTACCCTTTCTTATTTATTCTCTTAATTCATGGTTAAGTATAGGTTCAATTAGTGGAGAGGATGCATACTCATCAAGTTCATGAAAAAAAATCAAGCCTTTCTACTACATAGCATGTATGTTTCCAATCTAATCTTTAATGGGGGATGGGTCACCTATGATAACTTGATGTATGACTTGTAGTGTAATGCATAAATCCATCTATGGGGATGAATATGACAATGTTGTAATCATGTTACTCTTAAGAAGATGCCAAAAAAAAAATTCTAGATGGTGCTCTTTATGGACATACCATGTCCTAGCCCAAGTGCATAGAGTGTCATAAAATATGTGAACCCAGAGGTATTTAGGCAAGAAATTTTCATCTATTGTCCACATTATCTTACAATATTTAAGGTGAGTTTATAGAGCTTGAATTCCATTGTAATTGATAATGTTGTATATATAGTTATCATGGTGAACATGATGGTGAAAATTAGAATGAATGTGATCCCAAGTAAGTAAATGCTTCCAATGAGTGCACTACCACCAAGTAGTTTTTCCATTAAAAATATAAATAATTGGTCATACCCAATCAACATCAAAGTCATAAAAGGCTTCCAACTACTATACAAATTCATGAACTTTTATTTGACCATGGAACCTTAGAGCTTCATCTAGTCTTACGGGTGGTACAATCATAATTTTTCCATAAAGAAGATGAATAAATTTATGGTGTTTGTGATACTTATATTGAGTATCATCATGACTACCTATAGTACCACATATTCTCCTAGTAAGATCATAGTCACCTTAAGCCTAGTAATCATATGTAATACTAGTGGTATCATATAGAGATTGTCCATCCATCCATCATTATAGTCCATTCAAAATGGGGTTATGGCATTTATTACCTTGATCTATGACATTAGAAATGTGGTTGATGTCCTCATCAGCATTCATCAATTTAACATAGGGAGGATCGTGAGCATGGTCCAATAGAATGACCACACACTACTCATCATTTTTAAAGTTGATGTACCACTTCTTAAATATTAAATTAGCATTATTGGTGTAATACCATGGGCAACCCAATAGATCTAGGAATTCATTAGCCTTGGCTAACTCTATGACTTCAAAATTAGCTTTAAAAGAGACATTGATGATATCCATGTTGGCATATTTAAGTGCACTAATGGGAAAAGCATGAGTCTTATTTTCCATAATAAAAAATGGGGCAAAGGTTGAAAAGTTAGGCTATTTTTATTCCACTAGGCATCCTTTCTATGAATATTAACTTTAGTTCCAATGCCAAATAATATATCCTAGTTAACCCATTCATCTATGGCAACATTAACTAATATCTCCTTGTCCCCTTTTGGGTTAAGTTGGATGGGAGAGTATTGCCATCATGCATGGTTTAATAGGTGATCTTCAGTGGTCATAGGCATATGATGACCTAGCTAGTTCATAATAATAGTATAATGTCCTCATCTAGTAGTCATTTTCATAGCTCTTTAAATTCATCCCATAACATGTCATAAAGGTTTGTGAATTTCTACATATTAGCACATGCAATAGCATCATGATCCTTAAGGAATTGGATTTCTTCCTATAATTATCTCACTAGGTTTATAGTGTCATGGATCACCTCTTACTACTAAGGATTAAGATAGCAATTAACATAAGGCTCCCCTCATTGAACTCTCTCAATAGGTGGATTAGACATAAGTTGGGACTAACTACCACTCTATGTTATAATATTAACTTTAGGACCCATTGGAGTGATAGGAATGGTCTCCATTGTGGTTTTTCAAGATATATCATTTTAACACCCTTGTCATTTATTTCCTTCATAATAGTAGTGTAAAATTTAGGTCACTCCTCAAGATGGTGCTTATTTTTACAAAAGCCACATGTAGGATAGACTAGAAAATGACACTAGTAGTGTTTAGGGGAACCACACTTATAATAAGTTCATGGTATTAATCATCCACTTCCACATCCTTAACCTCAACCTCATCCATGATAACCACCTCTATTCTCTTTGTTATTTACAACATAGGTCTGACTCATACCACACATGCGTACCTCATGAATTTTAGTAATGAGTTGGCAATCATTGGTATCATGAGTGTATGCATCACATATCTTATAATAGGTTGATACCTTTGACTGAGTGGCACATTGTAGTAGGGGATAATCTCAAAGATCATCCTCTTCTTGGTAGATCTCACAAGATTTATTTATCATGGCTTGAATATTCTTATAAAAAAGTTTATTTTAGTTATGGCCTTTAGACTCATTGTTGACACACCATAAGACACTACAAGTGTCATGAGTATTGTGTGCTATAAGATTTTCTATTTGAGATGTTTTTACAATGATCTAATCCTCCATAAAGGGATGGATCCCTCTATCAATATTACCAATAGTTTTGGTGAAAATGGTAGCTTCTAAGGCCTCACATAGGTTAGTAAAAGTTTTTTTAGATAAGGTACAACTAAAAGGGAGCAACAAACCTCAAAAAAAACATTAGGTGTGTTGAGTAGAATTTATATAAAATAAGAGTTTAGATAGAAGTGAATTGAAACATGAATCATACTCATGCATGCTCTTAATGAGTTCTTACTTGATATCATTCTTGGAAGCTATATTCTATTACTCAAACTTTGGGACATCAAATTCTTGGAGGAATGTTACCTTGAGTTGATCATAATCTTCGATATCTTACTGAGGATCATACTTATTGTACCACTTATGTGCATGGTCCATAAGGGTGTTGGAAAAATAGGTAGATTTCCATTCAAAATAAGTTATGTCACATGCTCACCATATAAGTTCACACTTGTGAACATGCTCTATGGTATTCTCCTCACAGTGATACTCTAGTAAGTGGATCATCATCTTATATTATAGAATTGGTGGTTGGGGTACTTACAATGATGGCTACCAATAAACACATATGATCTTTCATGTTCCTTAGGGGGAATTCCACCACTACCTCTTGTGCCTACTTAAACTCCTTCAGCAAAACCACCATCAAATCCACATCTAGTGCCTCTCTTAGTAACATAAAAACATAAGACATTGGGCATTGAAGTAGGTTGCATAACTACAGTTAGGTTGATACTTTGCCCACTAGTTATGTTAGGTCTACTAGCCATTCCAAGTTGGGATATAAAATTACCTTGAAAATGAAAATAAATAATCAATAAACTACTATCTAAAAATTGTTTTACTAAGGTTTCTCTCATAGGTTTAGTTTTTAACTCTACAAATATATCATCTAACTCGAAAGCATGATCTTGCACTATGGTTGGGGAACTAGGCATGTCAAACTCATGTTATTTAGTCACCACTTCTTCGTTTGATTCTCTTACATATATTTTAGGTGGCATTGAGTGCATTCTTATGGTTAGGGAGTCCTCATTATGATATTTTTATTCCTTATAAACCCTTACAACACTTCATGAGCCCTCTCATCCCCTTCCTAAATCACTTCCACTCATAATCCTCTTTCAAACTTTTCCATATCTATGTTTATTCCATTCTCACTAATTAGATACCATACTAAACCAATAATTCTATTTCACAAGTACCCTTACATTCCCCGACCAATCACATTTCTCATGCAAATACGAGTTTAAACTTTCATGGAAAAAGTTTCAAGTCTAGAATCTATAAAGAGATTCTTAACCTCTAATAGAAAGTGTCTGATATATTAACCATGTGCTTCTTATAAAAAGTGGAACTAAGCATCCTCTAAATAAGAATAAGTTAAAACTACATACTCCAAGAGGTAACTACTCAAAATCCCATGCCACCAAACATTAACAACATGCTTCCAAGGTGCTATCAACTATTCTATATTTGATTGATGCTCTAGTGTCCAAGTTGTCTTCTATTTATGGTTTCTCAATCTATCTTGAGCATAGACCACCATCAAATCATGTAAATGAATAGGGACCTCTACAAAGATATCTCATACAATAAATTATATATATTATATTCAACCCATGTTCATGCAAAGATTCTTGGTTTAATAAATGGTAATAAAAAATTATCCTCAACACTAGTAATCCATCACTCAATATTCTCAAGTGTAATTTGTTTGAGCATCTTCCACCATCATGCAGGCAACTGTTACGAGTCACAGTAGTGGAACCAAAATGTTGGGATTATTTTCTCTACTTAATTATAACCTTCCTTAGGCATGTGCCAAGGTGACTTAAAACCCAATGTGGTAGTACACTATAATTTCACATAAGAACAAGTTCTCATGCGCTAACCTAAAGAATGTCATGAGGGACTTGTTGCTATTGGTTTTGTCACATGAGGATGTACTAACATGCAAGGGAGATCAAACACATACACATTACTCATTGATTAACCAGAAAAATAAATAGATTGTAACTATGGACCTAAATTTATTTAACTAAAAAACAATATATAAGATAATCAACATTATTATCTCCATCGTCAAAATAACATTTAAGTAACACAAGTTTAATTATTCATAATGACAAGTGATTAAAAGGTTATTATTGACCATTTTGACCACAAGTCAAAATGGGTAAACCCCCTATAGTAAAAAAACTTATATATGGGTCTAGTATAATGTCATAGGGTGTGTTATAGTTCATTTTATGTAATTAATGACATTTTATCCTTAGTCATGGTCTAATTAGTCTTTGTATCATTTGATGTCATCTAAGGGTCCTTTTAGAGTATTAAATGCAAGTGGTACAATTTTAAAATCAATATAAGTGTTATAAACTCCTCCTCAATTTCCAATATGTTATTCCTTATTAGACATGTCAGTTTCTAACTTAAACTTTGTAGGTGATAACCAAAAATCAAAAAAGTAGGTAGAAAAGGAGTTTCAAAGGTTGCACATACTATGAGAGAGAGTGGCATGTGGTATAAGGTTTTTTGATGCATATAAAACCTTATTATACTCATTTCCATGCTTTACATGCCTTTAAAGTGCCAAAATTGAGCTAAAACCATTCTTCTCTTCCATCGCTCCACTATGCACATGAAACTAGTCAACAGGGTTTTGGTTGGTACGGATAGTGGAAGAAGTTTTAGGTAAAATTTATTTGGGGGTTGTTATTAAACTTAGTAAAATTAAATTTCATATTTTTATTTCAATTGATGGTTTATTATACTTTATGAACCATCTTTATCAAGTTGATTATGTTTTTTTGCTTGTTGTTTCCCACTCCCTAAAAGTTTTGGTCTTGTTTGACTAAGTCCATAAAAATAAATTATTTAATTTTATTATAGATGATTTTTAATCTCTATTTTCATATTTACCATGATTTATTCATGTTTTTAAATGATTTCATGGATTAAAAAACTCAAATTATAGGAAATTGTCACCAAATGAGGTTACAGTCAAGTTTTAATACTTGAAGAAGGTTTGGTTCTATACAAATGTTTCATGTGAAGGTGATATGTTTTTATCCATGTTTTTATGACATAAAAATCACCTCCCTTCCATTTTTGGTCTTAAAACATCATGCATTGATCAAACTCATAGTCAATTCCATGCAAGCCTCTGATTGCAACCATGGTGTACAAAGCTTTGATTACATCCATAGAAGGTAATGAAGAGTTAAATTAGTTTTTATACCTTATTATAATCATGAAAAATAAATATAATCCCATCCAAAGGACACAATAAGGAATGTGATAGTCAATTCCCCATATATGCACAGTCATTCATTATTGGCATGCACCTACAGGTGCTTAAAATTGAGATTAATCACATGTGTTTGAAGCATTCAATCTGGTTCAACTCCCCATGAGGTATATAATTTTCATTTTAAGACCTTGTATAAGTCTATAGTTAGTAATATAAACATACATCATATGCACATCCTACATTTTGCCATCTCTACCTTGTTTGTTATTGTATATGCATCTATAGGCTCTCATAGAGACTTGAGGTGGTTGTATAAATATGTTATAACATGTGTTGAGGTCTTCATCAGGTTAAGGGAAGATGGATATATCTTTATAACCAAGTATTAAGTTACATATCAAACATACTTCCCATAGTCTTACTCACTACCTGCATACATAGAAATGTCCACCTATAAGTGGCACCACAGAGACTTGATATGCTTTATAGATAAGCTTGGAACATGATTTAGAACATTATTTAATTCTTAAGATGTTAGGGAGACAATGTTAGGCATGTTTGAGGCTTTAAGTTGGTAATCAAAGTGAGGAGTCATGATCAAAGTTGAGGATGTGAACTCAAGGACAAGTTTCCCTAAAACACAAAAATTAGAGAACCCAAAACTTTTAGGGTTAATATATGGTGATGTCACCTGGAGTTTTGACCAACCCAAATGCATCTATCATGTATCCTCCACATAGATTAAGATACTTTAAAAAGTAATAGTATGTATGACTAGAGGAGGGTATTGTTTGAGGGACTCCAAGTTGCACTTTTGTTCACTAGGATCATTCAGTGTATTGTACAAGATTGGAACTTCCAAAATGCCCTGACACCCTAAGATAGTAATGCAAAATCCTATCACTATGAAAAGTGATTAAAAATAGTTTAAAATCACATCAATGCTTAAAAGGGCACCAAATAATGTTAGATCACTAGGTTTTGGCCCTAATAGGCATACCTATAGGTGTACTTTGGTTCCAAAATACCACCAATAATTGACTATAGGTATCTACAGTCTGATGACACAAATCTAGATAGGAGAACCTAATGGGTAAAGACACATAAAAGTATAAAAATTATTCAAAAAATTCTATAAGGATCCAAAGTTAGGTGTCACAAAGTTCAAGGTAGATATTCACCTATAGGACCCCCTATTTTTCTCCAAGATAGTCAACTATAGCTGACTATGGTATGACAGTAAGATAGGAAGTGGTGGTTTGGGTGTTGATATAGCCTAAACATGAGATGAATGAATTTAAGTGATTATATAATGACCTTGGAAGACTTAATAAGGTCTTATACATTTTTTTTAATACCTAAACCACTCAATATAACCTACAGGTTCCTCTCCTAAGTAACAAACATAGTCAATAGTCAGGCCTAGTGATGCAAAGACATGGGTTGAGGGGGAAAGCATGAATGATAGAAAGTGTGTGAGCATGGAAACACCTCCATATTGATTTCATAAACTTTAAAATACTCCTAAAACCCATTAAAAATATATAACAAGGACTCTAACAAAGCAACATATAGTCACATGATAAAAGCTTGCACATAGTCAACAATTTCCACATCATTATTTTAGGTTTTAAAGTATTTGGAAGTGATAGGGGTATCATCAAGCACTAAAATTAATCATATAATGTCTTTATAAATTTTATAATCCCTTCCAATATTCACCTTAACTAATAAATTAGGGGTAGCACCCTTTTATTTGTCTCAGACTGAGGGTACTCCACTATGATGCAAACTTGCAGGCTTTGAAGAAAGGGGAGAGAAAGATGAGATAAATTTTGGTGACACTTTTCAAGGAGGTTTGGAGAGTTATTTCACATATATACCAGCATGAATAACCATACACAGGTAATTAAAACATGCTATAATGTTCTAGACTTTCAAGGATGCAAATAGGCCTATTAGGCCTGGTTTAAGCCTAAAGCACAAGTGAGGGGTCAATTCCATCTCGAGTGTTATATGAGTATTATAATGAGTTTGATAATGATTTTAAGGATATATAATGTGTGTTAAATATATAAATATGTAAAATAAACCATATGAAAGGCACTTTTTAGCTTAAGACCACATTAGGCTTGTGAAAAATGAAAAACAAAGCTCGATAAGGCAACTTGGAGAGCTCATATCTACATGGATAATTTACATGGAGACTCAAGATTCTAGGATAGGTTGAATATATTCCTAAATAATAATTTTATGTAATTTTCTTTCCAATTAGATGTCAAACTTGTATGAATAATCGTTAGATGGAAAACTCACCCTAAACCCTCCAAAACCTTGGATAATAACCCGATTATAAAAATAAGGAAGGAGATAAATCAAAATGTAATATAATGGCTT
Source organism: Torreya grandis (assembly GCA_037957365.1). Lineage (NCBI taxonomy): Eukaryota > Viridiplantae > Streptophyta > Pinopsida > Cupressales > Taxaceae > Torreya > Torreya grandis. The sequence continues at coordinate 91,471 of JARHVA010001468.1, forward strand.
GGGAGATGATTTGAGGTTGTATATAGCTCTCTAGGTATCCTCCCCATCAACTTGAGTTATACCCTACATGTATTGACAGACAGGAAAATGGCTTTTTTTACTATTTTTGGTGTTTTACAGGTTCTAGGAAGAGTCAACGATGTAATTCTTATTGGGAGAAAGGTTGAGACCCTAACTAACCCCTCATGTCCATTAATTGGAGAAAAAAATATCCTAAGTGTTTTTAAAAGTACTCCCACTTCAGCTAGTAAAAACTACCATAGTGAACAAGCTAGTGGGAGAGTGAAAATGCTAAGTGGGAAGCCTTTTAAGGTCTACATGATGAATCTAAGTCAATGAGAGATCTTAGCATGTGTCATTCACTCCTATGTATGGATTTTCATGTAAAAATGAAGCTAAATTTGAGGCCAAGTTTGAGCGGTGAGTGAAAGAGAAGTTATTTTGACTACAAATAAAGATAGCTCATGTGTAGAAGAATCCTGATGATTAGATATACAACCAATGCTTGGTGGATCATGTCTACAACCCCTCCCCCTTAGTGTAATCATAAATTTTATCCCTATTTAGTTGTGAGACATTATAAAAGGGCCATTTATCCTATCAGACCTTACATGGTCTATCTCACACTTCATTCGCTTGCATGTTTAACTCCTTTTCTCAGCATGACAATTCTCCTAGTGACTCTTAGACTTCATTATCTTCTCCTATCTCTCAAATTCTATAGGTAGAAGACATTTTGGATATTGTAAGTTAATACCAAACCATGTATGTAAAATATCTACTATAATGACATTGTATTTTTCCTTTGAACAATTAATACAAGTCTAGTTTTTAGTTCATGAACATTTGTCTAAGTGTGCAAGTGATGTATGGTGAAGTTAGTGATAATATTATATCCTTGATTTCCTTATTATTTCATGTTTATGCAATATTTCCTATTACAAAATGTCATATAGAGTGTATTCAAGTGTTTTAGGCTCCTTTCAAGTGTACAATTGTTATTAGAGTGTGAAATCTACCTTCTAGTTCATTTACCTTGTGTTGTTTCATGCATTTCACCTCTATATTGAAACATTGATGTCAAAAACTTTTTAGACTTAGAAGATAGTTTGTATCCTTATTTCATAGTTAAAAAAGTATGATGGTCATGTGGAAATCATCTTGTTGTATCACCCACTTTGAGTATTTTCAATTCATACAATTTTTAAATCTTTTCCCACAAGAAACTAGTTAGTTAGGTGATAAGCATTTCAAGTTATATTTAGGGAGCTAGCCCTTAAACCTAGAGGTCTACTTTTACCTATAGGTAAACCCACATACCTATAAGTATTCCCATGTTTCCAAAATTTTGAATAAGCTTTAACACCCTCTTTTAGGGTGAAACATTTGGTGACAATAATTTTGGCATGCCCAATGGGACCTATTATCTTCAAGACAACTTGTCAAGGTGAATGTTGGTCTTGACATCATCGGCGATAAATTTGTTGAGTGTGGAGCCCTTTGTGGATATCACATGACCAAAGGAATAAATTTGGTGGCCTAAAGAGAACCAAGGATGTAGGGGCCATAATTTTCATGTTCTCCACATGTGAGTGGAATATTCCTTGTATTCCTAATTTCTATGTATTCCATATTTTATGGAATTAGTTATTAGATATTTATTTCCATGTGACTTTCTCTTTTATTAGAAGTGGGTCTATCTTCCTAATTTTTATGGAGATTGGTTATTTCTTGGAATATGTTATACCTTCTTTGTAATGTGGAATTGGTTGAGATCACACTTTTTTGGGAAAATGTGCCCTTAGAAGGTGGAGACATGTATATGGCATGTTCATCATTATGAGAACTTTTGGACAAGCTTGATGACGTGGAGGAGGGTTATCACTTGTTGGATAATCCTTATCTTGAATAAGCATTGCACATTTCTCCTCCTTTTATGGATTTTATTCATTTTTGCTATGTATACAGGGTGTGGTTTGGCCTTTAGAGGTTAATGGTTTATTTTCAAGGTGTGTCTTTGAGGTTTAGAGTAAAAGTACAGGTGTTTTGTAAAGTGTAAGTGTTCATTTTAATGTGTGGTTTAGCAACTTATGAGATACAGCATTGTGTAGGTGCAGGTGTAAGTATAACTTTTTATGTAGCACTTTTTATAGGAGATTTTTCTATGTCTATGAGAGTTCATTGTAATCTTGTATTAGATTACTTATTTATCTGATAAATTTCATTGGTGGATGTAGCCGACATTGGGTAAACCATGTTAGATATATGTTATCTATGTTATTATCATGTTCTCTCATTTATGCTTTCATGATAATGGTAAATTAAGGAATGTTTCTATGATGCATGTTATTGCATAACTTTAGATCTAGTTTATGGTAATAGTAAATCTGGTTTAAGAGTTTTTATTCCTAACAAAATTGGTGTGCTACTCATCATTTTGTGACTTCATTTAAGGTCGAATCTAAATCAAGGCCATTGTTTTATCATAAGTTTTCTATCATATTTCATGGTTCGTACCAGGTCATCATCTAGTAAAGTGTTCAATCCTATCAATCCACCTATTTAGCCTAAACTTCCTATTGAAGTTAAATAACCTCATCCTAATTTACCCTTTGAAGATCAAGAATATTTTGCTATCAAAAAAACTAAAGAGGTTGAGGAAATTAAATATCTCAAAGAAAACATGGCTAGGAAACATGCCTTTCTTGCCTTTAGATTTGAAAATTCAATTCACCTTCAAGCCTATGATGACATTCCTCCTAATGACATAAAGAGTCTGCCTAATTTCAATGGTGAGAGTCATGTTGCATCTACTAAACATCAGGGATATCTCATTTTTTTTGTAGTTTCCATAATATCACTAAAGATAATATTGCCATTATACTCCTTGACATGTCCCTTAGAGGGAAATCTATTGATTGGTACAATACTTTACCCAGTAGATGTATCACATCATGGGAGGACTTTGGAGTGTTTTTGATTTCAAGGTTTAAAGATGAAAGTGACCATATCTCTCTCATACATCAGCTCAATATGATCAAAAGGGGCCCAAAGGAAATAATGCATGACTTCAATGAGAGGTTTAAAAAGACTTGGTATAGATTTTCTCCCCCTATGAGACCACATTTTATCTTTGTGTTCCCTACCTACTTCAGATCCATTGGTATTGATATTGTTATCATGCTTCAATCCATGGGTGGTCTCACTCTTCTCAATGTATATAAACTTACCATTAGAGATGAGAATGGCCTCATTCAAGTAGGAAAGTTGCCTCCTAATGTTTTTATTCCTTTACTATCTCATACATCTGCTTTTCCTCTAGATGTGGCCAAAATTCAAAATTCTAAGCCAATAATTACTCCTAAAAAGGTAAATGATGTCATGCATAAAGATGAAAAAATTCAAATGTTAAGAGATCATCTCAAGCAATATAACATTAAATAAAGTGCCTATCAAAATCTATACCCCTATCATCATTAATGTGGCCAAAAATATGAGAGAGGGAGAGGTCAAGGGCAAACTAACATCTATAGGCCTTCCAATGTATACAATCCCAATTCCACTACCAATGCAAGGGAGATGGTACCAGTGCATAGCAACTCAATGAAAGAGAATATTGGAAAAAGGACAATTTATGGATGCTAATGAGGGTTGAGAGAAATAAATATTTCCTCAAGGAGGAGTCACTCCTCTCCTATCAGTTAAAGATGAGGTCATGGTCTAAGCAAATGAGAATTGGCAACCTCATGGAGAGAGTTTCATCAACTTCTTGGTGGAAGACACTTTTGCACTCAATCAAGGATCCTCTATTGTAGACAATACAAGGGACAAGAGGAAGGCTCTAGGAGGTCACAATAACATGCTTAAAATTTCATATAATCTCCCTCAAAGGTAGCAAATCATGGTTGTAAGCATGATAGCTCCAAACACACCTACACCTCCTCCAAGTCAAAATGTGGTAACATCTTCTCAAGGTGTCTCAATTCCTCTAGTTAAAAGCAATCCTTCACCTAAAATGACTCAATATAAGGTGAGTAATACTACCCTAAACATAGTAGACTCTTTGAATAGTGTTAAATCATCAATCTATTTATGGGATGTCCTTCATATGCCTACCTAAAAGGAGCTATTACAAAAGTATTTATCCACTATCCCTACTAGTCTTTCACCTTCAATTCAAATTCATAGTCATTTTTTTTAAAATGCCCTTAATATTAATTTTGAACCATATACTAAATTTCAGAAGCCTCCACCATTCTACAACAATCTCATAGTGGGTGATAAATTGGTCCATATAGTTGATAGTGGTGCTTTTACTTCAATCATGCCTAAGGTTGTAGCTAATAAGTTGGACCTAAAATATGAACCCCATAGAAAAGGAGTGTTCCAACTAGATGGTACACCTCCTAAGACAATATAGCTAATAAAAAATTTGAAGGTTTTCTAACATAACTGTCATAGTTTTCCCATCCTTTAGACATAGTTGTGTTGACCTCCCAACTCACTTTGAAGTATTCCTTTCAAGAGACTTTACAACTAAAATAAGAGGTTATCTCTCAATTGACTAGTTCTTCTTGGCCTTTAGGACAAGGTATGGAACCAAGGTGACCATTAGGACTCAACATCTTGTAAGGTTTCACATTGATCCCTACATTGTAATAAATTCTAACTCAAATTGTGTTGTCCATGAGAAGGATGAATCTAATTTGGATGATGGTTATTCTAAACTTGAAGGCATCTCTAAATTATTCTTTGATTACTATGGTGTATATGCTTATAAACATGATCCTTATGCATAATTTGATCAAACCAACCTTAGCACTTATATTATGCATGAAGAGCCATTTGGAGGAGCTGAGGTAAGTGTCAAACATTCTCTCTCTCTCTCTCTCTCTCTCTCTCTCTCTCTCTCTCTCTCTCTCTCTCTCTCTCTCTCTCTCTCTCTCTCTCTCTCTCTCTCTCTCTCTCTCTCTCTCTCTCTCTCTCTCTCTCTCTCTCTCTCTCTCTCTCTCTCTCTCTCTCTCTCTCTCTCTCTCTCTCTAAAGTTGAAAGGAAACCACATGATTCATGAGTATGGTGATGATAGGTTGAGGAACTTAATTGAGCACCATATTGGAAAAAAATATGGATTTCTACTTGCTATTGATGAATTTGTTCCTTATGATGAAACTAATGAGGGAAAAGAGGATGACTTATCGAAAATATATAATGTCATATGTCAATAATTTTATTAGATAGGTAACGTTACTTCCCCTTTTAATAAGTCCATGTTGTGAATAAAGAGGACATATGTCAAAGGTCCTATGTGATATGTAAAGAGTTTAACAAGTTGGGTAAGACTCATTTTTATCCAAGAGATTCTATATCTAATGTCAAGATTGATAATGAGACTAACAAGTATGTTGTTGAGTGTTCCATCAAGCACAAAGAGTAATGCCATTCTATTGATCAAGAGTCTACAATCATGAAAGAGGTTGATAAAGTTAGTATCTAAGAGGTTGTAAACATGGAGAATGAGATCAAAGTAGAAGTTTTTATGCCTAAAATATAGTAAAGATATTTATCTAATGTTGAGCTACATTCAAAGGCATTGGTACATAAAGGATAAAAAATTGATACTCCCAAACATTAAGCACATTCTATCCAAGAAAGTGGTGAGGTTGAGATAATTGTCATACACTCTAATCTATAATTTTATGGATAGCATCCAATGGATATGATGGACATCACAGTAGTTATAGCCTCAATCAAGGCCCTTAGAGAGAAATACAAAGCATTCACAAAGGCTCTAAATAGTCAAATTGTAGACAGGAGAAGGCATAGAGTTGGTAAGCTTCTTAACCATAAATATATGCAAGTATACATTGATGATGAGTATGCTTCTCATGCTAGACTACCTTCATGGAATGAAAAAGATGAAAGGGGAACTATATTTTACCCTCATTGAGGTATGATCAAACGTTTGACCTCAAAAGTGAGGTTTTTTAAATAGTAGGATAGGTGTGTGTGTTTTGTTTTAGTTGTGTTGTGTTCCATAAGGGTTCTAGTGAACACGTGTTTATTTTGATTATTTCTTATTTTGTGTATTTTACTTATTTTTGGTGTGTTTTAAAAGTAAAATTATGTGTTAAACCTGATGTATATGTGAATCCATGACCCAATGGATATAATTAGGCTATTGGTCATGGCATAACAAGCATACCACCCTTGTGAAATCACCAAGAATGTTGAACATTTTAACTACAAGTCAAAATAGGTCAACCCCATATAGTCAAAAGAACTTAAAGGGGTCTAATATAATGTCATATGGTGTGTTATAGTTCATTTTATGCAATTTAATTGCATTTTATCCTTAATCATGGTCTAATTAGTCTTTGTGTCATTTGATGTCACCTAGGGGTCATTTTAGAGCATTAAATGCAAGTGATAAGGTTTTCCAAGAAATAAAAGTGTTATAAACACCTCTTAAAAGTCAAACATGTCATTCCTTTTCAGACATTTTAGTTTCTAACTTAAAACTTTTAGGTGATAATTGAAAATCAAGAAAGTAAATGGAAAAGGAGTTTCAAAGGTTGTACAGCTTATGAGAGAGAGAGTGGCACATAGGAGAAGGTTATGAGATGGATATTAAACTTCCTCATACTAATTTCCATTCTTGAAATTATTTTTAATTTCCAAAATTGAGATAAAAATTTTATGTTCTTCCATCACTCCAATATGCACATGAAATTGGTCAATAGGTTTTTTGTTGGTACGACTAGTGGAAGAAGTTTCAAGTCAAATGCCTTTTGGCAGTGATAGTACACTTAGTTATATTCAATTTAATGTATTTATTTAAATTAATGGTGTCTTATAATTTATGAACCATCTTTATCAAGTTGACTATGTTTTTATGCTTTTCATTTCCCACACCCTGTAGGTTCTGCTCTTATTTGAGCAAGTCCATAAAAGTAAATTAAATATTTTGCTTCTCGATGATTTTTACTCTCTCTTATCATGTTTCCCATGCTTTTTTTCATGTTTGGAAATGATTTCATGGATCAAATAGCTCAAATTATAGGAAGGTGTCACCATGTGAGGTTATAGTCAAGTTTCACTACTTGAAGAAGGTTTGGTTCTCTACAAATGTTTCATGTGAATGTGATATGATGTGATCCATGTTAGAGTGATAGTATTTCCATAGTCCATTAGATTATTGTGAATGCTAAATGTTTCATGTGAACATGATATGTTGTGATCTAAAAAGTGCACACATAGTTGCATTCCATGTTTTCATGACATAAAAATCACCTCCCTTCCATGTTTGGTCTTATGGCATCATGCATTAATCAAACACACAATCATATCAAACTCATAGTCAAGTCCATGCAAGCTTCTGATTGTAACCAAGGTGTGTGAAGCTCTAAGGACGTCCATAAGAGGTAATTAAGAGTTCAAGGAGTTTTTATACCTTCTCATAACCATGAAAAATCAAGCTAAGCCCATCCAAAGGACACAATAAGGACTATAATAGTCAATTCTACATATATACATAGTCATACATTGTTGGCATGCACTTACAGGGGCTTAAAAGGGAGATTGATCACATGTGTTTGAATCATTCAATATGGTTTAAGTCCCCATGAGGTACATAAATTTCATTTTAATACCTCATGTAAGTATAGAGTTAGTAAGAGAAACATACATCATATGCACATCCTGCATTTTACCATCTCTGCCTTGTTTGTTACTGTATATGTATCTACATGATCTCACAAAGACTTAAGGTGGTTATATAAAGATGTTCTAATACAATTTTAGGTCTTCATAAAGTTAAGGTAAGATGGATATATCTTGAGAACCAAGTATTAGGTTACATATTAGACATACTACTAATAGTCTTACTCATTGCCTGCATACATAGAACTATCCACCTACAGGTAGTACCACAGAGACTTGATATGCTTTATAGACAAGATTGGAACATGCTTCAAAACCTCATTTAAGTCTCAATATGTTTGGTATACCATCATAGGCATGTTTTATGCCTTAAGTTGGCAATAAAAGTGAGGAGTCATGATCAAAGTTGAGGATGTGAACTCAGGGACAAGTTTCCCTAAAACACAAAAAATAGAACACCCAACACTTTTGGGATTAATATATGGTGATGTCACATGGTATTTTGACCAACCCAAATGGATTTATATTTTATCCTCCACATAGGGGAAGATCATTGAAAAAAGAAGAAGATGCATGACTAGAGGAGGGTAGTGTTTGAGGGCCTCCAAGTTGAAATTTTGTTCACTAGGATCATTAGTATATTTTAAAAGATTGGAACTTCCAAGGTGACCTTACACCCTAAGATAAAAATGCAAAATCCTATCACTATGACAAGTGATTTTGAATAGTTAAAAATCACATCAATCGTTCAAAGGGAAATAATGAATTTTGGAGCACTAGGTTTCAGGCCTAATAGGCATACCTATAGGTGTATTTTGGTTCCAAAAGACCACCTACAGTTGACTGTAGGTATCTACAATCTAATGACACAAATCTAGATACAAAAACCTAATGGGTAAAGACACATAAAAGTATAAAAATGATTCCAAAACTTCTATAAACATAAAGTTTTACATGTCAGAGTTTAAGGTAGATATCTACCTACAAGACCCCCTGCTTTGCTCCAAAGTAGTCAATTGTAGCTGACTATGGTATGACAGTAAGCTAATAAGTGGTGTTTTAGGTGTTGATATAGCCTAAACATGATATAAATGAATTATATTAACTATTTAATGACCTTATAAGACTCAATAACATCTTACACATTGTTTTTAAGACCTAAACCTTGCAAGATCACCTACAGGTGCCCCTCTCAAACAAGAAACATTGTCAATAGTTAGGTCTAGTGATGCAAGAGCGTGGGTTGAGGGAGAAAGCATGAACGATATAAAGTGTGTGATCATGTCAACACCTCCACAGTGATGTTATAGAGTTTTTAAAACTCCCACAACACACAAATAATGTATAATAAGGGTTCTAACAAAGAAACATATAACCACATGATAAAATATTGCACACAGTCAATAGTTTTCACATGATTGTTTTATGTTTTGAAGTATTTAGAGGTGTTGGGGATATCATCAAGATCTGAAACTCATCAAAAAAATTCTCCATAACTTGGATAATCCCCTTCAATATTCACCTTACCTAATAAAATAGGCGTAGTACCCTCTATTTGTCTCAAGCATAGGGTACTCCCCTATGATGTAAACCCATAGGCTTTGAATAAATGGGATAACAAGATGACAAAAAGGTTGGTGACACATTTCAAGGAGGTGTGGAGAGTTTTTTAACATCTATATGAACATTAATAACCATTAATAGGTGATTAAAACATGCCAAAATGGTCTAGACCTTCAAGGATGTAGACAGGCCTATTAGGCCTAGTTTAGGCCTAAAGCCCAAGTGAGGGCTCAATTCCATATCTAGTATTAGATGAACATTATAATGAGTTTGATCATATTTTTAAGGATACATGAGGTGTGTCCAAGATGTAAAAATTCAAAAAAAAACCATATAAAAGCCACTTTTTAGCTTAAGACCACATTAGACTTGTGCAAAATGAAGAACAAAGCTTGATAAGGCAACTTGGAGAGATCATATCTACATGGATAATTTGCATGGAGATTAAATATTATAGGATATGTTTAATATTTCCTTAATAAATCAATTTTTACAATTTGTTTTACAATTGGACATCAAACATGTATGAACAATCATTAGAGGGAAAACTCGCCCTAAACCCTCCAAAACCCTGGATAATGACCTAATTGGGAAAATAAGGAAGGATATGCATCCAAATGGACTATAATGGATTTGGAGATTATTTTATGTTGTATATAACTCTCCATGGATCCTCCCCATCAACTTGAGTGATGCCCTAATGGTATGAATAGATAGGAAAATGGCTTTCTTTGACTATTTATAGTGTTTTGTAGGTTCAAGAAGAGTCAAGGGATGAAATTAATATTGAGAGAAATTTTGAGAATTAAAATAACCACTAATGTCCATTTATATCATTATAAAATATCCTAAGTGTTTATAAAATTATTCCCACTTCAGCCAGTCAAAACTACCATAGTGAACAAACTAGTGGGAGAATGAAAATGCTAAGTGGGAAGCCTTTTAAAGTCTACTTGATGAATTTAAGGATATGATAGGTCTTTAAATGTGTCATTAACTCCTATTTATGTATCTACATGGAAAAATAAATCCAAATTTGAGGCTAAGTGTGAGGGGTGATTGAAAGAGGAGTTATTTGGACTGTAAACAATGCTAGCTCATGTGTAGAAGAATCTTGATGATTAGGCATGAAACCAATGCATGGTGAAGTATGTCTATAACCCCTCCCCCTTCTTTAAATCATCACTTTTATCCATAATTAGGTGTGATATGTTCTAAAATGGGAATTTTTCCTATTAAACCTTGCATGGTCTATCTCACACTTCATTATCCTACATGTTTAACTCCTTTTCTCAGCATGACACATGTCCTAGTGACTCTTACACTTCATTCTCTTCTCCTATCACTCAAATTCTATAAGTATCAGATATTTTAGTTGCATTAATATAACACCACACCATATATGTAAAATCCCTAGTGGAATGACATTTAATTTTACCTTTAAACAATCAATATAATTTTGGTTTTGAGTTTATGAACATTTGTCTAAGTGTGCAAGTGATGTATGGTGAAGTTAGTGATAATATTCTATCCTTTATTTCCTTATCCTTTAATGTTTTTGAAATATTTATTTTTCTAACAGGTCATAAAGAGTGTATTCAAGTGTGTTAGGCTCATTTCAAGTGCACAACTATTCTTAGAGTGTGCAATCTACCCTCTTGTTCATTTACCTTATGTTACTTCATGCATATCACGTCTATATTGAAACATTGATGTTAGAAACTTCTAAGACTTAGAAGATAATTTGTATGTCTTATTTATTAGTGAAACAAGTATGATGATCTTGTTTAAATCATCTTCATGTATTACCCCCTTAGAGTAGTCTTAATTCATTCAATTTTTGACTCTTTTCCCACAAGTAACTAGTTAGTTAGGTGATAAGCATTTCAAGGTATATTCAGGGAGCTAGCCCTTAAACCTAGAGATATGATTATAAATATAGGTAAACCCACATAGCTATAATTATTCCCATGTTTCCAAAATATGGAAGAGGTTTGAACACCCTCTTCTAGGGTGTAAGATTTGGTGACAACAACTATATAATCAAGTGTATAATGTGATTATATCATATAACTATCAATGTTATCTAGTTGATTAAAATAACAACAATATCAATACAATATCCTTAATCAAATCAACACAACAAAAACCAACCAATAACCCAAAAAAGTTTTAGCTAGGGGTATTTATACTTGCTTTTCCCCAACCAAGTATTTACAATCATAATCACACTCATAGTGACTCACCAATAATCATCAACACACTTGAGTTGTGGTGGCCAATTACATTGATTTCTTAAGGATCCAATCCTTTTTACCATTATATTCTCTCTTTATTTTTGGATCCTCATCATTTAATGCCTTAATTTCCATGGACCGGTGATATATTCATGCTTGACTTAGTCTTTATCATCTCTACAAATCACTCCCTAAATGTTTCTCGCGTCCCACATGCTCCCCTACTCTTATACTAGTGTTATAAGTCTATAATTCTCAAGTTTTCCTTTTATTATGCACATTTATTCTTTGGTCCTCCTATTCCATGATATTCTAAACTATGACTCTTTTGTGTCATGCGTCTTATGCACTATGCCTATTTTATGCCAGTTATTTCAAAAAGGACTTGGCAAAAATTTGGGGTCCAGTATCCTAAAAAGTAAGATAGGGAATATTAGGGTAATTTCATCCTCTATTTTAGGACTGATATGGGATCAATCCAAGGCACAACTTTGAGTCTTTGACTTCATAAATGGAGTCTAGATGAATAGTCTCCAACATATGTACTATTACCATTGAAAGTTCAATATGCATCTCTTTCACATAGGTCTAATTATCAAAGGTTATTATGGAAGTTAAAGTATTATGCTTTTCTATTTATAAACATAAGGGGAAATGGTACATCAACCTTAGAAAATAAACACAAAAAGAGAGAGAAGAGTAAGGAAAAGAAGAGAGCCTCTAGATCTAGAATGAATTCAATGAATTGATCATCAAACCAAATGACCTTGCCACAGTTATACCATTATAGACTAAGTTTCACTAAATTTATAACTCCAATAACACATAATGAGAAGAGTATGAGGAAACTAGGGCTATGCCTCAAATACAGGACCTTACTAAATATGATTACTAGGAGTTTATAGTAAAATACACATAAACACCCTATGATAATTTATATATCAACACAAAAATTAATAGTACTACAAAAATGAAATGAGATAACTCATATAATGATTTTAATAGATAAGCATATCATAACGATAGCACACATAAAGTAGAAAATTATTAATCCAATTAATCTAGCATTGGCAAGCATTCAGAATGGAGACAAAAGATAATTGAAATGCAACATAAACCCTTTCAAAAAACATGAAATGTATTCATTAAAATTAAGTGTTGATATAATAATCGATCTCATCCAATTTTACTATCTAAAGAGAAAAGGAAGTAGTTTAAATCTTATCTATAATTTTATAGCACATTTAAGTAAGTTTTTTATCGACCCTCTATATTGTGTAGTCATATAAAATGTGAAAATTGGTAACTTGAGTGTGGATTGTGACACCCAACCCATAGGTCTCTCTTGCTTCCTTTCATAACCCTAATAGGCATATTTTCATTGATTCTTAGTCATCCATAGCCTTCCGAATAGTGATTCCACCTCCTCCAAGTAGCATTTCTAATGATGATTCCATCTCCCTAGGTCCCCTACCATCAAAACAATAGAGCCCAACTTGGACTATAGCGTCAAACCCTAGGGTGTCTATTTTTATCACTTCTATGCAAGTGTTTTTTTAAATCCAATGGTAAATTCTTTCTGGTTCTTATACTTCTTCTTGTTGGCCTAACATGAATTCAAAGTTCATTTAGAAGGGGTTGATAAATATCACAAAGCAAGCAATAATACAAGCAAAACTACTCAAGCATATTTCCCTATTCTCTACATACAACCATCCATTATAGCCACAAGCACATCCAAATCCTTACACGAGTCCCTAGCCACCTCAAGCACACCCAGTTTTAGCATTTTGAATCTTCATACACATAATTGCATAAAGCACATCAAGTGAGAGAACTACATATAACTTGATCCCTCTTTGGAGTATTGGTATTTAGGTAGTGTGCCCACACAAGGGGTGTGGATACATGTTTAGTGAATCTTACACACACTAACGCCCCTTATTTCCAAAATTTTTTCAAAGCACAAAGGATTCTAGGGTTTGGAGACTAAATCAACTCTACAAGGAGTTCTTTGGACATCCAATAGTCAAATTTTCATAGCTAGGCTCACATAAACACAGTGAATAAAACCAAAAAAGCTCACATCTCCTAGAAAATACTAATAAAAGAGGACTATAACATCAAACCCCAGGGTGTCCTATGTTTTTTCTCTAGTCCAATCATAAAATGAAGACTAGATCCTAATTTGTGACACTATCCCTATCTTTCATAGTGAATTTTAGACCCTACAATAGTCATCTCAATCAGTTTTTAGCTAAGTCTTTGTTCTTCACATTTATTACTATTTTTAGAAAGGTTAAAATTATATTTAAATTATACAAATAATTAGCTTAATTATTACATATTTATTTACCAATTTTATTACTCTAGACCCTTAACTAAATTAGGAATAGGACTCCAATATTCCCAAAATTGTTAAATCATTTGGTAAACCTGACTTACTTCATTTGCACATAAAACCCTAGAAACCCTAGGGTAAATTTCCTACTAATTTTTCCTATATTTTTATGATTTTTTACATACATAATAAAACAAAAAATTAGAATTAAATTTTAAAATTTTGTAGTAATTTTAAAATAATTTTCTTTCAAATCCTAGTTGCCCATACTAGGTCCTGATATTTTCCCAGCATTTTTCCTATATTTTTTTTAATTTTTTACTTACATATTTAAATCATAAAATTTCATAAAATTTTAAAATTACTTTTTAATTTTTTTAAAAATATCATTTTTCAAAACCCTAGTTGCATACACTAGGTCCTTTCCAATCAAGAATTTTTCAATATTTTTCTAATTTTTTTTACTTACATATTTAAATAAAAAAGTTGCATCAAATTTTAAAATTCCTTAGTAATTTTTTTAAAATATCATTTTAAAAACCCTATCTAGATATACTAGGTCCCATTGCTTTTGAGGTATCACCTTACATGTTTGTGAGCTTCGTATCTTTTCATGCATATTCTAGTTCATTATTTAGATTACATTGATTTAATCTTTTCTTCCATTATTCAAGTTGTTTTATTTATGCCACCTAATCTCCTTGCATCTCTTCCTCTGAGATGAAGTTTAAGACTTAGTGAAAACCCTCTTTAACTCACCTAGATTCCTTCAACCTGACCATATACCGTAAATAAACAACCAACTTAGGTTTTGTTATAGATCCTACACATCCAGATTACACCAATTTTAATGAGAATAATTTTGACAATGAACAATATGAGAATAAAATTGATGATATAGACATTGATGTTCATGATCCACCTCATCAATATCTTGATCCACTTCCACCTATTATTGATAATTAAGTTGTCCTCAACAAAGATTTGATCCAACAAAATTTTCAAGACTCAGAGACCAACCCCAAGATCATACTCTTATCTTACAATTTATCATCAAAATTAAAAAGGATAAATAAGTTGAGTCTTCCATTCCTTCAGAGAAACCAGTTACACATGAAACTAAAAAGGCAACTATGTCTCAAAAACCCCCTATAGCATCCCAACCTTCTTTTATGCCATCATCTACAACTAGTACATCATTATTTCTTGATGTGGCGGCCTTAATGCAAGAGATAATATCTCTTCAATCCAAGGTGATACATCTTAAGCAAGGTAGTTATATACCTACATAGGCCTTGGATTATTTTTCTCTACTTAATACACCATTGGCATATCATATTACTTCTACACCCTTGCCAAAAGGTTTTGTTCAACCCAACCTCACTCTATATGATGGTAAGGGTGATCTAGAGACACATTTGAGATATTTTCATGTAGTATGATATAACTATGTACCAAATGATTGGCTACTTACCAAACTATTTCCATATAGTCTAAAGGATTATGATTTACAATAGTTTTATAGTCTATTGAATCAAATGATCAATGCATTCAATCATTTAGTTGACATGTTCCTAGCTCATTTCAATGTTAACATTAGTGATAAGGTTTTCTATGCCCAAGTTGTATAATAGAAACAATGGTCAAATGAGCATCTCACAGATTATGTTCTTTGATATAAGATTATTTTGGCTAATATGACTAGCCCCATGGTCAATTAAAAGTTACAAGATCTCTTCAAACAAAGTCTTCTACCAGCTTTGCATGAATCAATAATGTTCAAAACGTTCTCTTCCTCCATTGAGTTATGTCATAAACTAAAGGAAAGGGAAGTCAAATTAATTTCAATGGGTAAACTCAAGTACATGAGCATATCATAAATAATAAACAATAGTAACAACAAAATCCCATACAAAATAAAGGTCAATGATAGCAATAATCAAAATCAATCAATAGTTAATTCAGCTTCAGAGCCGCCTCAGTAAGTGGTTTTATCTATGCCTCCTTGGCAAACCTTTACCAATCTACCAGTTTCTCCAATTAAAGTTTTAAAGTAGATTTTAGAATGTAATATCATATCTCTCCCTCCTATTCAGAAAGTTAATCCAATAAAGCCTCTTCTATGGGGACATGATCAAAATGTATTTTGTGATTTTCACAGGGCACTAGGACACACAACAAACAAATGCATTAGTTTGAAACATAAGATACAAGAATTTATATATGGTAATGTTATTGATCTTGGCACTTCAATTGAGCCTCCTTAGGTAAGCCAAACATAGGATAAAGATATTTAAAAATTTGGATCCTTTCCCATAGCATTCTAAATAAGAGATAGGGGATACATCAGGTTTTCATCATGCATGTCATCACATCATCCACTAGCTACATATAGGGTACTTTCAGTTAAGTCACATCCTTTGAATAGCATGATTGGTGTATACAATTCCAGAGTTCCATCTAGACCTTCAATTTCATTCTCAAAGTAGGAGATAGTTGAGGATGATTCAAATTATCATGCACTCTTTATCAAAGCTTACATTCATAAACATCATATTCATAGTTTTCTAATAGATAATGGATTTAGCATGAACATGTGCACTATGACATTATTATAGCATTTAAGATATTTAGATTAGGATATTACCCCAATAGACATATTTATTATCAAATTCAATGGGTACATATAGAGTTCATTACATGATATTGTACTTCCTATATAGATTGGTCCAACACATGTGGCCACACCATTTACTATTGTTCCTAGTGTAGGATTTTTTGATATGTTACTTAGTGGACCATGGATTTAGATACTCTAATTAGTAACTTTTATAGTTCATAGATGCATGAAATTCATTCACACTAATCAATTTGTTACATTTGGTGGAGTTATACATGAGTTACAACTCCCCACTTCAAAGCCATCTATTATTTTGTAGCCACCAACTTCAGTTCAGTCACCAATTTTAGTTTTGCCACTAGTTTTAGTTTCTCCACTAGTTACAGTTCTTACCCTAGTATATATTTAGACACATTCAAGGCCTCCATCACTACCATAGTTATTTCATATACTTCCATAGAAGTCCCTCTTAGAACAACCACAATTTTAGAATTCTAGATAACTTCCAACTACAATGTTCACATCTTGGGTAGTATCATTGATGTCTCACACTTATACACACGGATCACATGTTTAGAGAGCTTTTCTTACTACTATATGGGTCACTAAGATCCCTAAAGTTACATCCACTTCTCAAATTTATAGGGGGACCCCATATTTAGTTTCTAATATAGATCTTTCAAAGTATTTATAGCATATACAACTTTTAGAGCCACAGTCTCAGCCATTCTATCATGCTTCACAATCACGAACGATCCCTCTCCTTGACATAGTACACCATAATAAGAAGTCTCCCATGAGACTCATTGGTTAGTATTGTTTCTTCCCAATCTTTCCTATACATAATTTCTTAGTTTTGATTATACATAATTTCTTATACTTACTTGTACATTACTTCTTTTCAATTTTTTATACATAGTCTTCTTATGATTGATTGCACATAGCTTATATATTCAAAATACAAAAATATTCAAATAATTCAAAATACCAAAAAAAATATAACATTTCAAAACACGAAAACATTTAAATATATCAAAAATCCAAAAACATTCAAATATGTAAAAAATCCAAAAATAATGTAAAATTTCAAAATACAAAAACATTCAAATAATTCAAAAATACAAAAAACATTTTAATTGTATGAATTATCCATGATTTACATTTCTAATACTATGATAGACTTACACTTGGTGTTTTATGCTAGTGTTTGTCAGTTTATCTACATTACCATACTTCACTTGATCTTCTTTGAGTGTGTGCAGTGACATCCATATCCTTGATTACTTCATTCTACCCATTGAGGGAGCATCTTATTAGAAATATTGTCATTAATGTCAAAGGTCTAGCATTATTGGTGATAAAATCCCCATATAATTTAATGTTATTTTTAATGTTCATATCTTGGCTAATGTGTGTTAATATTTATTTAATATTAACGAATATATTTTTGGTTTCATAAAGTCAAAAGAGGGCCCATGGAGAAGTCAAAGAGTCATGGGGTAAAGATAAAAAAGGAATGAGATGTATTTTCCCATGAAGAGCCATCTTGAGGAATTCCAAGAGTCACCAAGTGAAGACAAAAGAGGAAGGGCACATTTTTTCATGAAGGGACACTTTGAGGAATATGAAAAGTCACCATGATAAAGACAAAAGGTGAAAAGACACATTTTCTTATGAAGGGTCACCATGTGACTTTTAAAATTAAAAAATTCAAAGGGTCATGCAAGTTTGGTAGCATTTTTCATGAGGATTGAAGGGTCACAAAGGGTGAATGCCAAAGGTCATTTGGTAAGCTATAAATAAAGTCTTGGCAAGCCATTTTTAATATGTGGAAGAAAGCATGGTTTATAATTTTCATATCTAGCTTAGAAAGGCAAAGGAGAAAAAAGAAAGATATAATATAATGTGTTATCATTTATTGACAAAGCAACATTGAGAGATAGTTGTGTGGTATACACAATAGGGGTTGGTGATCCTGTGGTTTGGTGCTCATGAATAGTCATTATGTTGGTGCTCAGAAAAGGGGTTGGTGCTCATGAATTTTGTTGTATTGATGCTTAGAAAAGGGGTTGGTGATACTACAAGTTGGTTCTTGTGAATATTGTAGTTTGAGTTGTTGCTCATTCATATACTTGAGATTGTTCTCCATGGTTTTTTCTATATTAGTTTTCCATGTTAACATATGGTGTCTCTCTCTCTTGTGTTGTTTTTATTGTTTTAGTTTTATTTCATATCTTGAATGTATGGTTAAGTGGAATTTGATTAAGTGAAAGTTTATAAGATACATGATATAGTGATTCACCCCCCAATCTTAGTATATCCCATGCTTAATAGTTGGTATCAAATTAGGTTATTTTATAAAGAGTTTAATAGCGTGAAGGTAAATCAAGGAAAGCATGATGGACAAGCAACTAAGTAAGGAGAATCAAGAGTTGAAATCTATGGTCGAGGCTCTTAATGAATAGGTGTGTATCTTGGATTCTAGGTTGGCTATAGAACCAAAATAATATAAGATGTTTATTTAGGAACTTAATAATTAACTAGAGGTTGCATATTTAAGTTTTAAATCAAGAGAAGAAGAGTGTAATCATTTGAAGTTTGCATTAGGTTCTTTCAAGGACAAGTGATTAAATAATAATAATGGTGACAATGAAGATGCCTCTGCAAGTAAAAGTAGAAATGATCAATAAAAAAGAAATGATGAAAGTGAGGATGAAGCCAAGGTGAATCTGGAAGGAGAACTCATTTGTTCCTTAGAAGAATTAAAAGTTGCTAAGAAGAATAATCAAAGATTGAAGTGCCAGATCAAGAAAAATGAAAAGGACTCAAAGGAGATAATTGATGATCTACAAGCACACTTTGAAGAAGCCAAAAATAAGGAAAAATATCTAATAACATAGTTGCAAAAATTAAGTGAATAATGTGAAAGGTATGTTATTTAAATTTCCTCTTTAATAGAAGATATTTAGAAAGCAGTCAATGATTCAAAATTTGAGGATAGCACTAACATGTTAAATAAGATATTGGAAAGTCAAAAGTCAATATTAGATAAGATAGGTATTAGATTCAAAAATAAAAATATCTATGTCGAAGCTCTTACAAAAGAGGAAATAAAAAGGGAAGAAGTGAAGAATACAGAGGACATCTCAAACAAAGAAAGTTGGAAGGAACAGAGCTACAAAAGACAATCAGGACAAAGATACACAAATAAGTACTATTTTCATGGTTACTATTTTTATTGTAATGGATATGGTCATAAGAAAATAGAATGTCAAAAAAGAGCTAACAATTTTAGAAACAAGGAAAAGGAAACTCATGTAGAGTCAAAGAAAAGCCATAACTCTTGCTCCTCTATTAGGGCTTGATGAAGAGGCAATAATATGTTACAAGTGTAATAATTTTATATACATAGCCCAACATTATAGAAGTGTGTTTGAGTTAATCAATAAGGATCAAAGTTTCAAGGTTCCATTCATCAAGAAGAAGGGTCAGACAAATTCATGGTAGAAGAAACAACCTAAACATTCAATGTTAGTTCAGATAGCTTTGTATGCAAGAAATGAAGAACAACCATGGTTCATTGATAGTGGATGTTTGAGACACATGACAAGAGATAAGAGCAAGTTCATAACTCTAAATAATATCAATGGTGGAATAGTGAAACTTGGAGATAATACCACTACTAGGATAGCTGAAAAAGGTACATTAAGTTTGGATAATGGTAGAACCAAGACTAAGAATTTTTTGTATGTAAAAGGTCTTAAGAATAATTTTTTAAGTGTAATTCAAATATGTAATTAGGGATACACATTAAATTTTCATGTAGAAGGTTATGAGATTAGAAGAAAAGATTCAGATGAGATGATTACAGATGCTCAGAGGATAGGCAACAATTTATATGTGTTATGAGATATCTTCACAAAGGCACGACCAAAGGACACATTCAAGGATCTACAAAAGTATTTATGAGTAATTTTTATTACTTCTTGACATTGAATATCAGCATTAATTGAGGGGGAGCTAAGTGTTAGCTCTAAATTAGGCCCTTTGTAATTGATGTCAAAGGGGGACAAGTGCAGAAATAGGTACAAGGAATATGTACAGGATGATATATTAAGGGGGAGTTATTGTATGTTTTTCATTTTGACTATATATGTAAGTTGACATGTGCAGTAAAAGTTTCACAATGTGGTATTTTTAGTTTGAGTTTATCATCAATGACAAAGGGGGAGATTGTTGGAAATATTGTCATTGATTTCAAAGGTCTAACATTATTAGTGATAAAGGCCCCATAGCATTTAATCATGTTTTTAATGTTCATATCTTGGATAATGTGTGTTAATATTTATTTAATATTGATGACTATATTTTTAGTTTCATAAAGTCAAAAGAGGGCCCATGGAGAAGTCAAATAGTCATGGGGTAAAGACAAAAGAGGAATGGGATGCATTTTCTCATGAAGATTCATCTTGAGGAATTCCAAGAGTCACCAAGTGTAGATAAAAGAGGAAGGGCATAGTTTCTCATGAAGGAACACTTTGAGGAATAAAAAAAGTCACAAAGATAAAGATAAAAAGGGAAAGGATGCATTTGCTTATGAAGGG
This sequence comes from Torreya grandis, assembly GCA_037957365.1. Classification (NCBI taxonomy): domain Eukaryota; kingdom Viridiplantae; phylum Streptophyta; class Pinopsida; order Cupressales; family Taxaceae; genus Torreya; species Torreya grandis. The sequence goes on from JARHVA010001468.1 coordinate 112,495, forward strand.
TCACTATATGACTTTTCAAATAAAATAATTCAAAGGGTCATGCAAGTTTGGCACCATTTTCTATAAGGATTGAAGGGTCACAAAGGGTGAATGCCAAAGGTCATTTGGTAAGATATAAATAAAGGCTTGGGAAGCCATTTGTAATATTTGGAAGAGAGCATGGTTTGTAATTGTCATATCTAGCATAGAAGAGCAAAGGAGAGAAAAGAAAGAGATATGTAATATGTTTTCATTTGTTGAGAAAGCAACATTGAGAGATAGTTGTGTAGTATACACAATAGGAGTTGGTGCTCCTGTGGGTTGGTGTTCATGAATAGTTGTTATGTTGGTTCTCAAAAAAGGGTTTGGTGCTCTTCTGGGTTGGTGCTCATGAATAGTTGTTGTCTTGGTGTTTAGCAAAGGGGTTGGTGCTCCTATAAGTTAGTGCTTGTGAATATTATAATTTGAGTTGGTGTTCATTCATATACTTGAGATTATTCTTTATGGTTTTTCCCATATTAGGTCTCCACATTAAAATCTAGTGTGTCTCTCTCTCTTGTGTGGTGTTTATTGTTTCAGTTATATTGCATATCTTTAATGTATGGTTAAGTGGAATATGATTAAGTGAAATTTTATAAGATACATGATATATTGATTCAACCCCCTCTCAGTATATCATATGATTAACACATCCTACTTCTACATTCAAGACACACATCGATATACATACCCATTGGGGGCATCTTCTACATGACTAAAACATCCATATTATGTCTTCCTATACCACACACTCTAGTTATCGTGTTGATGTACATTACCTACTAGATTACATAGATTACTCTATTGGCATTCCACTATTATATAACATTTGTGTATTTCTTAGCATATACCTAGTCTTATACTCCATGTCATGCATACTTTCACTTTTTTCTTTGATTAGTTAGATGTGATTGTATTTCTAGTCTTTACATGCTTTCCTTTATGTAGCTAGATGTGATTACGTTTCTCAGTTCTTTTTTTTTCTCCATTATGTGCCATAGGACATTTGCCAATGTCCTTTAGTTCTATTTTTCTGTGTGCCTTAGGACATTTTCCAATGTCCTTTTCCTTTTCTTTTATTTGATATTTTAGCTTTCATCCCAACTTTGCTTATTTCAATTATATGTGTGTGTCATTTGAACATGCCTTGTATGTTTGATTTCTAGTTTGAGTGACATGTGCCCATGTCCCTTATTTGCCTGGCCCCTTGGCCAACCTTATATGCTTCTTGCTTCTTGTATTGTGTGCTTGTTTCTTGACTACTTTTCAATTTTTTGTAATGCCATTATCTACATCATGCATTATCTTGATTTCTTGGATGTCATGATGGACATCATGCTCCATCCCTCCTTAATAACTAAAAACTAACTAACTAGAATTCCAGTTCTATTTCATTACATTTCACATGCTATTACATTGTTATATCTATCTAGGCATACCCCTATTGATCTAAAAATCTCCATCATAAAAACTACTATATTTTGAGATATCTTATCAATTATCATTGTTATATCATGTATTTTTGTAGCATAATGCACTTACAAGGATCTTTATTTTGAGGGAATTCATTGCAGGGTCTTCATTCCTACCCTCAAAAGAGGGAGAAACAAATAAGGGTTTTATCACAGAGATCAGAGTTCTTAATAGTCAAAAAATTAGCATTTTGAAAACCCATTATAGCAACTAGACTTTAAACTACGTAAAACAAACCAAGTAGATAGTGAAAATTACATAACAGTCATCAAAATTTGCCCAAGACAATAGTGCCAATATTGGACTATAGTGTCAAATAGTAGGGTATCCATTTTTGGTGCTCTTTTCTAAATAGTAAAAAAGATCAAGTTTTCTAAAAACATGTAAAAAAGTAGGTTCAACTATAGTTTTGTACATTCAAACTAGTTTAGATACTAAAGTTTTAGTATAGTTTTTCTTAGAGACTCTAGATATAGGAGGCATCATGTATGACATTATGATTATCACATCCAGTTTCAGATAGGGTAGTTGGTATAACTTCAAAATTAGAATCCATGTTTCAGACACCAGTGAGGGCAATATGCATGGCACATTGGTCTTCTTTTATTTCTTAGTTTAGCATATTACCTAGCCATTCTTAGTAGTTGCATGCCTTACTTCATCTATAGGTAGTTGGCATCATTTTGGAGTGGCTTTCTTACAATCCTAACCTTCACATTTTAGAGTGGCTTTTATATAAGCCTAGTGCCTAGTTTCAGAGTGGCTTTCATACAAGACTAATCTCCACCTTTCAAAATGGACAAGAGTGGCCTAGTTTTCATCATACATTTCATTATCCATGCCACATTGTCAATATTTTAGAGCATTCATGGGTTTCAAGAGCCATCTCATATGACACACATTACATATAGGTATCAATTCATAGCTTCACTTCATGAGGAAATGATGGAGCCAAAGGACTAGCTAGCTTTTGTATTTTTAAGCCACATACTTAGAGTGATTGGACACATAGTCTTAACATTTATCAACACATGTAGGATCACATAGTTTCACTTAGTGGGTGATGATGGATCCAAATTGCTAGCCTTTGCATTCTTGAGCCACTCTTGGGGAATTAAACACTCAATTTTGTTCATGATATTACTCTTGATACAACACATACGTAGCATTATCTAGCATCACAATAGATTTATAATTTATAATGTGCTCATTATATGCATACCTAGCATCACAAAACTTCATTATTTTCACCCTTGTAGGTAATTTTAGGTATGCTTTCTATTTTCCTTTATCCTACTATTTCACTTTGTTGCATCATGAGAATAAAGTGGGGGAAATGTAGTCATATAAAATGTGAAAATTGGTAACTTGAGTGTGGATTATGACACCCAACCCATAGGTCCCTCTTGTTTGCTCTTATGACCCTCATATGCATCTTTTCTCTGATTCCCAGTCATCCATAGCCTTCCAAATAGTGGTTTCACCTCCTTCAAGAAGCATTTCTAGTGATGATTCCATCTCCATGGGTCCCATACTTTTAAGAAAATAGCTCTGAACTTGGACTATAGCACTAGACCTTAGGGTGTCCATTTATGACACTCTTGTCTAAGTATATTTTTAGCTCCAATGGTCACTTCCTTCTGGTTCCTATCCTTCTTCTTGTTGGCCTAACATGAATACATTCAACACATGACCAATAGATCCCTATAAAACCCCATTCAAAGTTTATTTAGAAAGGGTTGGCAAAGATGATAAAGTAAGCAAGAATACAAATAAGACTACTTAGGCATATTTTCCTATTCTCTACATACAACCATCTAATATAGTCACAAGTACATCCAAATCCTTGCACGAGTCCCTTGTCACCTCAAGCACACCTAGTTTTAGCATTTTGCATCTTCATATACATCATTGCACAAAGCATATCAAGTGGGAGAACTACATATGGCTTGATCCCTCTTTAAATAATTTGTATGTAGGTAGCATGCCCACATAATGGGTATATATACACATTCAATGCATCATATACACACGAACCCCCCTCTTTCCCAAAAATGTTTAAAGCAGAAAGGAGTCTAGGGTTTGAAGACTAAATCAGCTCTATAGTGACTTCTACAGATAACTAGTAGTTAAAATTTTATAGGAAGGCTCACACAGACACAGTGAACAAAACATAGAAAGCTCAAGTCTCCTAAACAATAGTGGTAGAAGAAGACTATAGCACTAGACCCTAGAGTGTCTTATTTTGGCACTCCTATCTAATCATAAAATGAAGATTAGATCCTGATTTGTGACATTGTCCCTGTCTTACATAGTGAATTTCAGACCCTACAATAGCTATCTCAATCAATTTCTAGCTAAGTATTATTTACTTCACATTTATTACTACTTTTAGAAATTTTTAAATTACAGTCAAATTATACAAATTAGTAGATTAATTATTGCATATTTATTTATTGATTTTATTGCTCTAGACCCTTAACTAAATTAGGAATAGGACTCTACTATTCCCAAAATCATTAAAACGTATTACAATATAGTTTTGCCTTATATAGATGAGGATGCAACTAACCTCAAAATAGCACGAGGATCCCATCTTATCCCATGATGGCCTTTCGTGATACTTATAACTGTAATTCAAATTAAAACAAATAAGTCCCCTCAAACCCATAAAGGATTTATGGGAATAACTTAGTTGATACATGGAGGTGGCTATGAAGGTCTGGCTCCCAACAATTTTTATCTGGCATCTCTAGCCTCTAATGTGATCTCCACGAGGTTGAATTCTTTGTCCATATTTAATAGGTTCATCAAGAGCTCACTAAATATCACCTCATATTAAATATTGATTTTCCTCCAGACTTATTACTACCGAGTATGTGGTTAATAATGGGCTTACTTGATGTGTTAAGTAATTAGAATTCATAATATTTTGATTATGGATAATTAACTGATAGTTGGTTTAATTCTATTATGGTACATTTTAATCATGATTATGTAGTATATTATGTTATAGTAGTTTATTATGATTTTTAGATGATATGGTCTAACCACTGTTCATTTTTACTAAGGTGGATAAATGACGTATTCCACCCTCTTGAATATAACTGAGGGAGGGTATCATTAGAGAGGATGGTGTAGATGGATACATGTGAGGAAATAGATAATGGAAATGTAAAACCTAGCACATGTCATGTAGAATAACATTTTTTTGCTAATTGCTAGGTTGTTAATATTGTTTGTAGCATGTTTTTGGTTATTAATGTGTTTTTATCATTTGCATGCGATTGATTATTATGTTTCTATATTTCCCTAAACTAGTAGTTTGTTTGAATTTATGAGATTGAGATCCTTATAAGATTATCATACTCCATTGTTTTCATTTATGTACCATATGACTTGATTAAGTTTGAAAAATATTTTTTGTGGTAAAATTAAATGTTTAATTAGATTAATTAATGTATTTATAGTTGTCATTAGTCATGATCTGAAATCCTTGATTGATATTATTATGT
>JARHVA010001468.1:122500-130000 GCA_037957365.1 Torreya grandis
ATATATATATATATATATATATATATATCTAGATATACATACATATATATATATATATATATAGATATATATATACATATATACATATATATATATATATACATATATATATATATACATATATATATATACATATATATATATACATATATATATGTGTATATATATATATATATATATACATATATATATATGATTCTATGTGTGTGTGTAAATACATACATATAAATATATATGTATAGCTATATAGCTGGATCTTGAAATGGATTATTTTATTGCTCACTACCACAAGTCTATATGGATTAATATATATTTTTTATATGATTTGAAAATGAGCTAATAATTGAAAGACTAGTTAAATGAGTTTTTAAAAAAATCAATTGAACATTAATTGGTGATTTGGTTTATGCCATGTGAAACTTTATTTTCTAAGTGGAAGGCTTATTGATGGTTATATGGTAGATTAAAATCAAGTAATTATATGATGTTGTTATAAAAATGAAAATAGATGGATAAGAGACATTTTAGTAATAAGTATGCATATAATGGGCATATGTAACAAGATATATGTAACTTGTTAAAACATGTTGTGGCATGTTTGTTTTACAATATATTGTTATGAAGTTTATGATTCCTATCATAATTATAAATATGCATACTATGGAATTTATGTATAAGGTTATCTTGTATTTATACATGTTATGGCAATTTGTATGGGAATCTATATATATTGAATCTATTAATATAGTATTAAATATGTATGTATATTAATTTCATATTAATAACACTAAATAAACAAGTGAGATAGACTTAAATTATTTTTGTAGTGTCACTAATAAGAAGAATTGATGAAATGTGATTAAGTAATGTGTGAAATTAATTGATCCTAGAGATCTAAAAACTATTTTAAAACTTTGGCCAAAGTAATGTTTATGGTTTTGAACATTATCATTTCACCTATTTGATTTAGTTTGCATGTATTTCATGATATCAAGTTAGAACATATTTCTTTATGATATACTGAATGTGATAGTTATATTATAGCACACAAGTTTCTAGTTCACTTTCTTAGTTTTTGTACCATCACTATCTATCCATCTGTGAAAGGAGGGAAATTACCTTGTTGGGAGATTGTGCATGGGATCAATGGTCTGTGGTGGTGTGGAAAATCATTAGGATGATACTCTCCCTCCCATTCTAGTATTCAATCAATAGAGTCTTTACTTAGGATTATTATCAAATATTAATGAGTACATTGAGATTTATATGTTTTATGGAACATTAAATTATTGTAATTTGATTATTCATATATCTATTGTTGTACATATGTACTATCTAATGTAAATTATAATATAATATCAATTGGATGTAACTTAATTGTAATTATTGAATTATTTAATCAACAATGTCTAATTTATTGGCATGGATAATTATTGTACTTTATATGTTGTAATTATGAAAGTAAATCAGCATGTATAATATCTATCACTAGATAAATCAATCAAACCTAAACCTTATGGCTTATATTTCAATTTCTTAATTGATGCATTTAGTTAGGGATCATTAATGTTGTATTAATTTTAAGGTTGAGTTAAAATAAATTTATCTAACTCTAGTTAACCTTAAAGGGTTGTTACATTGTAGTATCAGAGTTGAGGCTCAAAATCATGGACTTAATGGGTCTACTAATGCATTCTTATTCTTCTTTATTCATAAAAAAATAATGTCACATAAAATTTTAGTTGGTGAGGGTACATAGAATCCTAATAATTCTATCCCTCTAGATGACCTGAATCATTTTGTCATTGAACAAGATATAAAGCTTGATCATATTATTGTAGTCATGGATGAGACTATGGACCATATATCTATCCTAGAATAAGAAGTTCATGGCCATGTTGAGGAAAAAAATTAGAATGAACCTAAATAAAATCCTACTAAGAAATTAGTTCCTCAGGAGCCTAAGAAAGATAAGGTACCTCTTGGTATGAGAGCACATGTTGTTGTTGATCTTGCATGAGATAAGAACAAGGTTAATCCACCTAAGGTTGAAATCATGATGGTTGCCCCAACTCTATTTTAATCAAAAACTAATAGATTTATAGAATCTAAAGTAGGGAGACCTTATAATAACTGGGTAGTGGAAGAAATTCACTAAGCTCCTATAGTATGTTCTACATTATCATGCAGACAAGAGGTTTTGCATCAAGAAATTCATTATGGGATTAAAACCCCAAATTGGGTGTGAAGTGGATGTGCATGGGCCATCTACTATGGATCAAGTCTTTAAAAAGGTATTAAATTAAGAGCAAAATCTGAAGTCACTTGCTTAGGTTAGAGAGAAATTCAAGAAAAATTTGGAGGTCCTAAAATGACTTTCAAAAATAAGAACTGGAAGAGGAGTGAAAACTCTAAAAACTAGCTCAAGAATCAGAATGTTAAGTTTAATAGTGACTCAGGGGATAAGAAACCATATAATGGTTTCAAAGTAGGTTTTAGAGGGAATAAATAATCTAATATGAAAGGACCACCTAGTGTATGTTTCATGTGTGGAGGTGATCAGCTAGAGAATGCACTCCAATAAAATTATATTGTAAGAATAAGGGTTTTGATCCACATCAGGGATCTTTCAGATAGAGGATTCATGTAGCTATTAATAATTATCAACCTAAATTTCAAGCTTATCTTATTGATTTATCAAGTCCTTTGTTTTTTCAACCAATTTTAATTTTGATTTACAATGGAGCTATTGAATTTTTTACTGATCTTAGTATGCTTAACAAGTTATCTAGGAAAGTTGGTGTTATGGAAAATGCTTGGTCAGTTCAATATAGGAATGAATCTAGGCTTAAGGTTGAAATATGTTTGGTCAAAGTTGAGATCAAACTTCCAAAATTCACTATGGTAGTGGATCTATTTATATCTCCTTTAGGGTCATATGACATTATCCTAGGAATAAATTGGTTAGATCAACATAAAGCCAAGGTAGATTGTCTACTTAAAAGTGTTAAATGTCTAGATGATTTGGGTAATCAAACCTAAATTTAGGGAGAAAAGAGGGAAATTAAGCTTAGGTATATTTCTATAATTCAATTGAATAAAGCTTAGAGAAAAGTGTGTTAAGCATTTACTATAAAAATGAATGAGATTGAGGAATCCAAAGAACCTTCTATTGAAAATTATCCTTTTATTCAAGATTTTGGAGATGCTTTTCCTAAATAATTTCCAAGTTTACCCCCTAAGAGAGAATTTTATTTCTCAATTGAAATCATTCCAGGGTCTAAACCATAGTCTAAATCTCCCTGCAAAATGATGACAACTGAGTTAGTGGAGTTGAAGGCTCAAATTTAAGAGCTTTTATCAAAAGGGTTGATTCAACAAGTGTGTTACCATGGGGTACACCTGTTGTGTTTGTTAAGAAGTATGGAACAATTCACTTATGTATTGATTATATGATTTTGAATAAGGCAATGATCAAAAATAGGTATCATTTACCTCACATTGATCATCTTTTTGAACAAAATCATGGAGCATAAATTTTCTCAAAGATTGATCTTTGAGTAATATATCATCAATTAAGGATTCATGAGGAAGACATTCCAAAAATAACCTTCAGAACTTGATATGGGAATTACGGGCTCACAATTCTTCCTTTTAGGCTAACAAAAAAGGATACAACATTTATGAATCTCATGAATAGTGTGTTAAAAGATTATCTAGATTGTTTTGTGTTAGTATTTTTATATTATATCATCATCTATTCTCGATATAAGAAGGAACACCTAAAGCATTTAAAGTTGCTTCTATAATAGTTGCAGAAGTTTAAACTTTTTTTGAAGCTATCAAAGTGTACCTTATTTTTAAAAATGGTGCATTACCTTGAGTACATTATATCTACAAAATAAATATCCATGGATCCTTCAAACATTAAATCCATTAATGAATGGCCAACTCCTAAAAATTTCCATTAAGTGAGGAGTTTTATGGTTTTGGTAAGATATTACAAGAAGTTTTTTCTAAAATTTTCTAAAATTGCAAATCTGATTACTTCTCTTCATTAAAAAAAAGTTCATGTGGTTAGTGAAGTGCAAGGAGGCTTTTTAGGAGCTAAAAAGAAGACTCACCTTAGCACGAGTTTTGAGATTTCTCAATCCAAATGGTCAATTCTTGGTAATAATAGATGGTTTAAAAGATGGCATTAGAGGAGTCATCATGCAAGAGGGTTTTGTTGTAGTTTATGAGTCCAAAAATTTGAAACTATACGAGGAAAATTATGCTATGTACGATCTAAAATTGGCTATAATTATTCATGGCTTATAGATTTGGAAGAATCATCTATTGGGAATTCCATTTGAGCTCAACACTAATAACTTGGGACTCAAGTATATCTTCACCCAACCTAACTTGAACACACAATAGAGATGATGGTTAGATTTTATTTTAGATAATGACTTTGACATAACTACATTAAAGGAAAGAAAAATAGGGTTTTGGAAGACCTTAGACATTGAAGGTTTATAGAAGATTTGTCCACTATTAGGAGTACCTTTCATATTTAAATAGTGAAATTATCTCAGGGAGATGAATTTTATGAAAATGTAAAGCTATAATTGGCTCAAAATTCTTAGGATCCTAAGTATAAGGGTTTCAAATTTGAAGATGATGGTTTGTTAAAATTTAGAGGATGGACTTATGTATATGATAAGGAGAATTTGAGGAGTGTAGTACTCAAATAACTACACAATGATCTTTATTAAGGCCATCCAGATGTGACCAAGATCTTAGTAGAGCTAAAACCATTATATTTCTATAAAGGAATTAAGAAAGATGTAATTGACTCTATTTATATATGTTTAAAATGTGAGTTAAGGATGAGCATTGCGCATCCTATTGGGTTGATATACCCACATACTATACCAAAAAGGAAGTGACAAGTCGTTAGTATGGACTTTGTCCAAGGGTTACCAATGTGTCAAAATTGACATGGCATGATTTTGGTGGTTGTTAAAATCATAAAGGTAACTGACTTCATTCATGGTAAAATTATAGATGATTTACCTATGCTTTCAAAAAGATTTATGAAATAAGTGTATAGGTTGCATGGGTTTCTAAAAAATATTATTTTGGATAGAGACCCAAAAATGACTTTTATATTCTGTTTGAATCTCAATTCAGCTTTAGATACTTAGTTGAACTTCAGTGTAGCGTACCATCCAAAATAGATGAAAAAACTGAGGGTGAATCAAGTTTTAAAAGATATTCTATATACTACATGGATCAGCATTGCATATGGGAATAATACCTTTGATTGGTTGAATTTGCCTATAAAAACTCATACCAATCAATGCTAAAAATGGCTCCATTTGAGGATTTATATGGAAGAAGGTGTAGAACACCAATCAGTTGGGATAAGCTAGAAGACAAGGTAGTCATTGGTCTAGATATGCTTCTTTAAATGGAAGAGTAATTTAAAGTTAATAAGGCAAAGGTTATATGAATATAATGATAGATAAAAGAGCTATGCTAATCTAAAAAGAATGGCAAGATAGTTTTTAGTTTTAAACAAAGTATTTATGTGGGCTAAACCATAGAAGAGCTTGATCAAATTTGGTAAATCAGCCACATTACCTCCTAGATATGTGGGGCCTTTTGAGGCCTTAGAATTTGTCAATATTGTCGTGTATAAGCTTACTTTTCCATCAGCTTTAGCAATCATAGATAATGTTTTCCATGTGTTCTATCCTAAAAAGTATGTTATTGATCTTTCTCATGTGTTGGATTGGAATGCTTCACAGGTTTTGGATCTCGGTGTGGTCACCATAAAACCAATTAGAATAATTGATACTCACAAAATTAGTTTGTGTAATAGAAAAATGGCATAGTACAAGGTCTAGCGGGACTATATTCTAAATATAGTGCTACTTGGGAAGATTATGAATAGTTTCATAAGTTGTTTCCTAATTTGTTTACTTAGTAATTTTCTGATATTATGTTTGTTTTCTATTAAACACTACTTTATTTCATAACTATTATTGAAATAAGTGTCATCAAGATGATGACCAGCTTTAGGAGAGAAGGATGTTACATCCTAATTTTCATCTAAACTTATTACTACTGATTATGTGGATAATAATGAGCTTATTTGATGTTTTAAGTAGCTAGAATTAATGATATGTTGATTATGGATAATATTTGTTGATTGTGATCATGATAGTTAACTGATAGTTATATGGTTATATCCTAGTATGGTACATTTTAATCATTATTATATAGTATATTTTGTTATAGCATTTTATTATGATTTTTAGATGATATGGTCTAACCATTGTTCATTTGTAATGAGGTGGATGTAGGATAAATTCCACCATCCTGACTATGACCAAGGGAGGGTATCATCAAAGAAGATGGTGTAGATGGAGACATGTTAGGTAAGATAGAATGAAAATGTAAAGCCCATCACACACCACATAGAGTAGAGTTTGTTTGCTAATTTATAGTTAGTTAATATTATTTACAGCATGATTTTGGTTAGTAATGTGTTTTCATCATTTGGATGTGATTGATTATTATGTTTGCATATTGCCCTAACATGGTAGTGTGTTTGCATTTATGATATTGAGATTCCTAAATGATTATCATACTCCATTGTCTGTAATTATATACCATATGACTTGAGTAAGTGTGGAAAATGTTTGTTGTGTCAAAATTAAATGTTTACTTATATTACTTCAAGTATTTATAGTTGACATAACTCATGCTCCAAAATCATTTATTGATATTGTCGTGTTATAAAGTCATAATTTTTTGTCTTGTAAACCTTTGTAATTAATTCTAGTAATATATATTTTGAACATCCTAATAGCATGTTATGTAGGGTAATTAATATAGTATCTCTAACGTAATTTTTTTGGTAGACGGTCTACAAATAAACCATAAGACATGCTTGAGTTGGTTAAATTTATTGTTGTAATAAAAAGGGACTTGTTTGTGTATTAACAAGGTTGTTTAACCTTAGGATTTAATAATTATTGTAAAGGCTTTGAATATCTAATTAAGGCTTAAGTATGTTTTAAATTGTTGAAGGCATGGTTTCAAAATTTAAATAAGGTGTATTGTTTGGTTGTGGCAAAAATTTTATTGCATGCTTAGGGATAAAAGACTTTAGTAAAGGCATAATGATTATTGCATGGACAAAGCTAGAGTTGAACCTTTTGATTGAGCATGATTATCTTATAAAGTTAGTAGACTTTCAAATCAATTTATCTACATGGTAATTATTGTTATTTAAGTCAATGATATCATTGGGTTTATAATGTTTAAAATCATTATGAAATTTAGAATATTTAAGAAATTAAGGTTCTTTTGTGATGATGGTTTGAGACTCTTTAGGTCATTATGGAAACACATAGACTATTTATTTTGCATGGAATGGTAATGATGGACTTTTTTGATCAGCTAACTAACTGTGTAGATTTCTAAGGAAATAATCATGCTAGAAAT
>JARHVA010001468.1:135000-297500 GCA_037957365.1 Torreya grandis
CTTGCTAGGGTGAAGGACTCCTTCCTAACTTCCATATTCTATAGGGTAGGGAAGGCTTTGTAAACATGGTGCTTGATAGTTATTAGGAGAGGTGGGAATGCCTTCTATTAGTGGCCTATACAAAATCTAAACATGCCCTCTACTATCTTGTAAATGATCTTCTACTCTGCCATACAATATGAGATAAATATGAAAAATAGAGGGGATACTTGAGGATACCCATAATTTAGATCACAATGTATTATATGTAGTATCAATAGTCTTTGATGGTATTGATGGAATCCTAGATGGCTTGTGATAGCTAGAGAATTAGGGCCTTATTGATCACATTATAGACCACCATATATAATTGCTTAGAGATGTCATAGATATGCTTTTAGAATTGGTGGCCATATAGTTTTTAGAAGACCACATGGACTATCAAGCCCTTAAGAACCCATGCAAGTTAAGCTAAAGGTTTGAAAGAGAGCATCCTATAGAACTCATCCACAAGGTATCTCAAAATATAGAAATCGCCTCTATCTTGATCATTTGTAATGGCATAGACTAATATAAAGATCATCATTCCTCCCATGTCTAAAACTTTCAAGCATTTGAGGATAATATGGAGGAGGGGTACCCATATTTTGTTAATGAGAAAATAGTCTTAGGCCCCAAATAATTGGTTCAATAGAATCATGCCTACCTAGGCTTCTTTCTAGAAGGTATGAATTATTTATTCTTTTATGTACTCCTTTCTAACTCATTTAGTATCTAATTTATCATCCCAATCATGTAAGATGTTGTATATTTGTTAGGTATCCATCCAAGACTTCACCACTACTACATCATAAGAGAAGGTGTAATCTAGGAGGGAGTAATATGCCTTTTAGGCATTTAAGAAAATATTGATAATTTAGTGCTAAGATTTGGGTGAGCACACCCAGTCATGGACCCCATCCTACACTTGGATGGTAGTGATAAGGAGGTTCTTGAACAAGTCAACATAGGGAAATGCCTTTGGTTGGCCATGACTCTATGAAGTCTATATTTCTTATAGGACCAAAGGGCATACTTAAATTATACTTATAGGTCATTATTGGAGCCTGAGTCTCTTGGTACTTGCTTGATTACTTTGAACATGCCATTGTAGTTTTTGAACTTGGTCAAGCTAATTGGGAATACGGTATCTTAGTACTTAGGCTCAACCTTTGGGTTTGAAGAGGACATGGCCATTATAATAGTATGGAGGGGTAATAAGAAGGCTCTTAGTGTATGAAGTATAAAAAATAGGGCTACTCTAAAATAATTGGAAAGCTAAGAGTTGTAGTGCTCTCAAAGGTATGTAGTGGTAACCATTAGTGGACTTTCTTTAGGCATTTATAAATGCATGCATGAGCCCCCTATAGTAATGGTGTTTGGGGACTTATTTGATATGAATTAAAATTTGAGTTAGCGGTTATATTTCCACACTTTAATTTTAAATCTAGTTTTAAATTTGGATCCCACAATCCTCTACCACCAGCTATATTTAGTAATGGTAATGGGATGTTTTAAATTTATCCAATCAGTCCCAGCTTTCTATTTCATTAATACACAATGCATGGTAGGCACATGGTCACATCCCTTGGAGGTTTCCTATTTAGATCATGTTGTATGACATATGTCATTTTCTCATTAATATTCATGCTAATAGTATCACCTAGGCATGAGTTCATACTCCATGTCATACCCTTAATAAGGGTGAGGCATTTATTAAGGATATTCAATACTTTATGATTGGTTCTTTGGCTCCTTTGTACCCCATTATAACCCTTCTATGGATTTAGTTGGCCTCAAATTCACCTTCCTTAATGGTCAACATGATACCTTCTAATTAGGCTATGCTCTCTTGGGTTCCAACATCTATAACAAGTCTGAGTATTAGTTTCTTTGACAACTCAAAAACATTCCACCTTCTAATTAGGATGGGCTCTCTTAAGCTCTAACATATTTGATAGGTCTGGGGACTAGCCAATCTGATAAATCAAAGATATGGTGCCTTCAAATTAGGTTTATCTCTCCTAAGATCTGAAATCATTGATAGGTCTAAGGACTAGCCACTCTAACAAGTTAACAATGTGGCACCTTCATATTAGGCTAGGTTTTCCCAGGATTTAACATCTTTGATAGGTCTGGCGACTGGCCACTCTGAAAACTTAGTGACATGGTTCCATTTAATTAGGTTGAGCTCTCATAGACTCTAAAATTTTTGATAAGTCTAGGGACTAATCGCTATAGCAACTAGATGATTTGGTGCCTTTAGATTAGGCTAGGATCTCCCAGGCTCTCACATTTATGATAGGTCCAAAGACTATCCACTCTAATAACTTGATGATGTTGTACCTTTGGATTAGGTTAGGTTCTCCCTAACTCTAACATCTCTAATAGGTATAGGGACTTCTTATTTTAATAACTCAATGATTTGGTACCTTTGGATTAGGCTAGGCTCTCCTAGGCTCTGACATCTCTGACAAGTCTAGGGACTAGCCACTTTGACAATGCAGTGATGTGGCACCTTTAGATTAGGTTGGGTTCTCCTAGGCTATAACATCTCTGATAAGTCTAGGGATTGGCCACTCTAAAAACTCAATGATGTGGCACATTTTGATTAGGCCTATATCTATTGTAATCTCCTATGAAACCCATAAAAATACTAAGTAAAAAGTGATAATACATGCAATACATTTAATACTTACTCATATATCATTAAGATTTTGATTTTCCATGAAGGGTGACAAGTCTATTATTCTACGAAAGGAATGAGACTCTGGGAACTTCCATCAAAAGTGGATCTACAATTTTATCACCCTAATACAAAAAATAACAAGTCTACCTTAGTCATAAAAATAAATAAGGCTTGTTACTACTCAAGGAAATCAGGGCAACATAATATTTCAAGGATTTAAGTTTGGGTAAAATTGATAAAAACAAAAGAAAGGACCCTAGAGCTCTAGTTTCTAGGATTTTTTAGAAGGGTTCCCCATTTCAAATAAAAGGGGGCATGTTGGCCACAAAAAATGGCAACTTATATGGGGAAAGTGATGATAATCACTTAAAACCCAACTAGTTTAACTTCCTCTCCTTGTACGAATAAAATATTGTAAGAGGGACCTTTATTCAGAATAGAAAAGATGAGGCACTAAAGTCTTGTAATAGCAAGTGGAGTACTAATATTTCACCCTATATATGGCCACCAGTGTGTGTAAGAAGTGATTTTCATTTTCCATTCAATATCATATTTTATTCGAGCAACAAAGGTTGTATAGGTTATCAAGCTTCATTTAGGGTATTAAAGGATTGATGGCTTGGAGCGGAGATGGTTAGGTCATTGATATACTTCTAAATGAGAATATATTTATTTAATAGAGATACATTTGGTCCTGTTCATTGCCTTATTCCACTGTTAGGATAGAAATCCTATAGTGGAGATTGTCTATATAGCCCATTCGAGGAAGACTCAAAATTTAGATTCTACATGTTTTTCTAATCATTTTCTAAGATTCCCTATGAAAAGATTATAATTTTATTAGTCTAGTCCATTAAGGTTTTAGGACCAATCCAATGTTGAATGGATGATGAGGAAGCTTTGAATGCCCAGTCGATATTTGATTTAATCACATAATCTGGTATTTTCATCAAACATTTTATTAAGTGTAGTTTGGTGGCTCTATTAGGATGTGGGCTATTTTAAATCCACTTGTTTCTTTTATAACCATTAGACTCTCAAATTTTAAATGTCAAAAATTTAAATTACCATCCATTACTTTCTTATATCAAAGGTTTAAACTTTGGTCTTCTTATTTTTCAATAATCCATTCATGCTTTGGCCATCACCTAGACTAGTTACTAATAGGGCTAGGTATCATAGGAACATTACAAAGAAAAGAGGGAGACAGAGGGTCAAAAAACAAAATAAAATAAAATGCATTGAAATCAAACACAATGAAAAAAACCTATATAATATATAAATTACCACCTCTGCTCAGATTACTCAGAAATTACATCATAGGGGATAACTAAGAAATAGTGCTTCAAAAACTACCCATTTAATGGAAGTGGAAGCTTTTTACCCTTTATATCTTTCAGATAGAAATAATTTTGACCAAGGATTTTATCTATTTGGTAAGGTATAATATAGAGGGGATTGAAATTTGAATTTTTATTCTCATGAGCCTTGTCCCACATTAGGACTAGGTTAGAGATTTTGAAGGTCTTGATATTTGCCCTCTTATCGAATCACCTTTTGATTGTATCCTAGTGTTTATTAAATATTAGTAGAGATTCATCATAGGCTTCCTCTAATTGAATTAGGTTCAAGAGTTTAGAATCCTCATGTTCATATGGATCCATGAATTATTTCATAAACTTATAATTCATTAGCCTGAGCATGACTAACATCATTGGCTTCAATTTATAAACTAGAAAGAAATGAGAGATTTTGAGGGTTTGTTTATATCTAGTTCAGTCTACCTATAGGGAAAACTTTAGAAATGCATGCCATTCTCAAGGCTTTTCTCCATTTTATTTATTGATTCTATCAAATTCTTGTTATTGGACTCCTCCAATCCATTCCCTTATGGGTAGTGATTGGATGAGAACTTTAGAGTGATCCCATTATCATAGGCCCATTATGTGAGTTATGTAGATTGAAACGCAAGACCATTATCACATTGCAAAGAGATGGGGGGCCCAAAATGGGTGGTTATGGTGTTTTTAGGATTGATGACTTTAAAAATGGTGCTTCTTTAGTTATAATTACCTTAAACTACCTAGTGCAATATTCCTTACCCATAAGAATGAATTTATGGCTAGCTAATGAATTGGGTTTAATGACTCCCATGAAATCTAACCCCTATTATGCAAATGGTGTAAACTCCACAATAGGATGTATGGAATTTTTGTGTGTTTTTCTATTTTATCAAAGGTCTAGCACTTATGGCAAAAGAAGATGTGGGTGTGAATATCTTTTAACAATATGTGCCATTAGTATCCTACTCAAATAACTTTATGGGCCATGGCATTTGCTACGAGGTGGTCAGCTCCCAATTTTTCATGGAAAATTATCATTATTTATTTGTCCTCTTCTTGTGATATGCATCAGAGATATATTTCTCTATGGTTCCTTCTAAAAAGTACTCCCTTATTCAACATATTTTATGAAACATTCAACTAGATGGTCCTCCTTTGTGTGTGGTTAAGTTGTGGAGGTACATTTCCACACAATAAAAAGTATATTATGTAGGCATATTAGTCTAATTATAGTAACATATTTTGGTTTACTTGGTACACTATAATCCTCAAGTATATATCCATTATTAGTTTAGTAAGGCATTGTCTTCTAACCAGTTTGGTTGGCTTGATTTCCAAGTCATACTCTTGTAACTTTGTCATCCATCAACCTCTTCTTTCACCTAGCTCATTCTATCCTAGCATCGATTTTATAACCAGGTCTAAGATAATAGCATGTTATTTATTTTAGAGGATGTAATGTCTAAATTTATTCAATGCCTTGATCATGTTATAGGCATGCTTGTCTAGGGTATAATATTTAAGCTTAGCATATTTAAGGTTAGTTATCATAAAAATAGTAGGGTGTTCTCTCTAATCATTGGGTGAGGCAAGAAATAATATTGTGCTCTAAATCAAAGGGGTAGATATAGAAATATTGTGTATAGTTTAAGATCATGAGGATAAAGGCTTGCATAATAGCATCTTTAATAACCTAAAAAGCCTTATTTGATTTCATATGCCATTCCACTTTTGCATCTTGTTTCAACATTGCATTCAAAGCTTTTACTATTTTAGAAAATCTAGAAATAAATTTATGCATGTAGTTTATTTTCCCAAAGGACTTTAGTTCCTTCTTATTATTAGGTAAAGGTAGTTTAAAAATTACATCTACCCTTTTGGGGTCAATAGCAATACCTTATTTTATGATAATGTGACCAATAATTTTACCTTTGGTGATATCAAACATGCTCTTCTTTGCATTTAGGGAAATTTCATACCTTCTACACATTTCAAATACCCTTTCCAACTTACACACATGATCTAACCTATATTTTGAAAACATAGTTAGTCACCTATATATATTATTATACATTTACCTATTAGTCCTTCAAAAGTGAAGTTTGTTTGCCTTTGGAAAGTGGCACTAAAATTTATCAACCTAGAAGGCATTCATTTATTATCAAATGTACCCCACCTAGTGGTGAAAGCAATTTTAGTTTTATCTTTTGGGTTGATAAGGACCTAGTTTTACCTAGATAATCCATCAAAAAAGGAAATAATTTGAGATCCATTCACCATTTGGATCACCTCATTAAGAGAGGGTAATGGGCAATTATCTTTATTTAAGGTTTGGTTCAAGTTTTAAAATTCTATGGACAAGAAGATTTATTCATTTTTATTTTGTGCATGTACTAAGTTGGCCACCTAAGTAGAGTGGCCAATTGATAAAATTATCCATGTAGAGAGAAATTTATAAACTTCCTTGTGTATCAAGGGCTCTAGGATCAATTTGGCCAACCTCTACCTTTGCCTAAATGATTTTTGGTTGGGTTCTAAAGGGATAACATGAGTGATTACTCTCAAGTCAAGTACCTCAAAGTATTCATAGGTCTAGTAAATCCCATTATTATATCTTAGCAGTAACCTTTTTAACTATTCTAATTCAAGGTTTATCTAATTAGGACCCACATTAATTATTTAGGGATTTTTTGTAGGACTGAGGTTGACGAGTAAGCACTTTTGATATTCAAACTTGGATCTTTTTGCTTATAAAGTGGGGTTTAATGCATCAAATTCTATTTCAAATGATATAATTCCCTTCAATATCTAGTTCTCATGAATATTTAGGATCCCATATTTATCCAAATCATTTTGAAGGTTATCTCTATCTTTATCATCTATAACTTGGGCTTAAAATATTCCCTTATTTCTAATGAATTAGAAGATCTACTAATCATCCTTGAAGAACTAAAAGTTTTCACATTATCTAGGATAGAGGAACATGGGATTATTTCCATAAATAACTCTTGTAATATGATGTCATCCAAGGGAATTAGGTTTGTTTTTGTAGATGCTAACGAGTCGACTACTTAGTTTTCCTCTCGAGGGATAGGGATGATATTAAATGTGTTAAAAATATCAACTATGTCCAGAGACTTATTATTATATTTTTAGAGTTATGATATCTTTCATTAAAGTTAAATCTTAATTTTTTTGACAACTAGCTCAGTATTGCTAAATACTCTCAATTTGTTTGCCTTCTATTTTAATGCAAACTCTAATCCTAGGATTAGAGCTTCATACTCTATCAAGTTATTTGTATAGGGAAACTATAACCTATATAATGCTATATGTTTTCCCCTTAGGGGATCTATAATCATAAAATCATCCCCAATTCCTTATTTGTAATGAATACCATAGGCCAAGCATACCTGGGTTATGACTAGTTTGATCTTTGGGTGGCTTTGTGCTAAATGTTTAGATGCCTAGGTCTAAGGAAACTCGGTTCACCTTCTCATTAATGGAATTTTACTCTATTGTCATGTGTTTCATGTGATTTTATATATCTACCCATATTTTGTTGGATACTCTTCCCCATATAAACCACATATGTGAGAAATATGTGGACATATACCCATTCAAGGCTTTAGACTAATCCTTATTGAGGAGCATGTTATAGGCTTCAGGGATCTCCATCACTTGAATGTCTATGAAGTGTTGAATCATAGGATATTAATATAACTATATGTGCATATTAAGAAGTTCACCTATCACTTTTTCTTTTAACTTATCTATCTAGACCATTACCTTGTCTGACTCTATGGGACCAACCTGAGTTTCTCATATATGCATGTTGGCATCACATTGGTTGAGGATCCTAAATATAGTAAGTAGTTATGTAGATTATTTATAAACAACAAGTTGGTTAAGAGGAAAGGTTAAACCTCCATATTATTTTTTTAAATGATCACATTATAGTGTGTTACTCTTCATTTTGGTTGGCCTTGTGGGATTGGATTTTGAGTTAAGTATTTCAATAAGAAATCATGTTGCTCTATGATTTGATCAAGTTCATGAATGGTAACATTGGCCTTGATCTTTTTTATATCATCCACTATGTTATAAGCTCATTTACTTTGGATTAGTGGGGTTTCCATAGGTGCCCTATGTTCTTTAGGTCTTGGGTGTGGGAGATCATTCCTTGCATTTTGATCTGGTAGGGTTGCACCATTATTAGGGGGAGTTAAGGTAGTAAGAGGCTATTATGGTTTCTTATTATTGAGGGAATATTTTCTCCTTTATAATTATTGAAATGCTTTCACCTCATTAATACCCTCCTTTGGCTCATTTTCTTCTTAGATAGGGAAATCAATACTCTCTGTCACCATGGTTGCACTAGGGGCTTTACCCAAGTTGTAGGGTTTTGGATGATTAGGTACCACCTCATATTATTCCATTTATTTCTATAATATCTCAAAATTATAAATAAACTCCATGAATTCTATCTCCCCATGTGTTTCCATGTTATGCACTCGACACTAGTTAAGATATCTCAAAGATATTAATTTTGGGAAGCCTATTAGGTGAGGGTTCTAGGGGGTTATGAGGATGGTTATAGTTATGGTTTGGTCTTTGATATGTGATTTTTTTTGTAAATTTTTTCATTAGAGTTACTCACCTAATTTTATAACCCAAGGAAGTCATTGCTATTTTTTTTCCATCCATTGAATGGTGTATAACTCATTCTTAGTGTACTCTTGAGATGTGGTTCGAGTATTGTTATCCATATATAACATTCCCTGATCTTGAGTCTAAGGGGTCATTTCATGGCCCCCTAGGTTAATGAAAATTAGTTTTGGGTTTGAAGTGGGATGACCTAGAAGGATTTGATGTGTTATAGGAAGTGGTTAAAGCATTGGGTCATTAAGATTAACATTTATAAAAAATCTCAATGCAGGTATTTATAGTAGCACATTAGGAGTGGGGGTCATCGTGTGACCTTGAGGGTTCAATTTATTATCTACATTGATGGCCCTACTGAGAATAAGTATGATATGGTTTTATCCCTATTTAAGAACATGGATGTCTAAGGGTCTATTAAATTCTTGTACATTTAAAGTGTTAATTAAGGGCTAGGTTGATAAAGAATAGTGACCCAATTGTACATCTTCTAAAATCTAACCTTGAAATTCTTTATATGTTCATTAGGATCCCTTATGATATAATCAAATTGTTTATATAGGACACTAGGGTCTATCACTTGTCTGAATTGAGCAGGAAAATTAGTATTGAAATAGTCTTAACTTAGGATAGAGTCTTTAGGGATGTTGAGGAACCAATCATATGTTGAGTCCATTAGTGTGAAGGGGAAAATATTGCATGTCACAACCTCTTGTTCTACATTTAAAAGCCTCAGGATAGTTTTATAGGAAGTTATGTGTTCTTCTATAGTTCATCTAATGCCATGGGTGAAACAAGGGAGATACCTTTCAAGATTCTTAAGTAAATCATGGATGACTACCAAGGCATTAATGGCATATCTAGATAACCAAGTCATCTTTGTTTTTGAATTTAGGAGAGGTTATGGGGATAAAATAATTTTAATCATGGTAGGCCTAGGTTGGTTGATCCTAGGTTTTCTATGGAAAAGTATGAGGAAATTACCATAATCAACCATGATAGGACCTAACCCTGGTAATAGGCAAACTAATCTCCAAGATGATTCATAATAAAACAATGGTTAGTACATTATTATCAATAAAATTAATCTATAAACACAAATAAAATTTATTAAAAGCTTGAAATATTCCTATCACCCTTATTCTAGCACCAACTATTATTCACTCTAGTTATCACAATTCATGAAATACCCATGAGATTGGGTATTCCCTAAAATGGATGATGGGGACAACTAAAAAAAATTATCTTCCATTTTAGGACTAATCTAGGATCATTTCAAGGAATGATTATGGGCATTTTACTTCACAAATGGAGTCTACATAAATAATATTCAAGAGATGTATTATTACTACCAAAATTTTAATATGAAGCTATTACACACAAGTCTAATTATCAAAGGTTATTATGGGAGTTCGAGTATTATGATTTTTTGTTTTTAAACACAAGGCGAAAGGATAGCTCAATCTTAGCAAACAAACATAAAAAAAAGGGAATAAATTAAGGTAGAGAAGAGTGTTATAGTAGTTTTTTGTTTTTCCTTTTAATTTAATTTTCTACTAAAAACTTTTAAAGAAATATAGGGTTTATGAATAATAACTAGAGATACAAAGATGGTTATGCACCACTTGATCCATTGAATTAAGGAACTTATTTTTTGGCTTGGAATAATAACTTGCACACAAGAAGACAACTCAGACAAAATGGATTAATAGATAGATAGGTGAGCTTCTTGGTACGGAACCAATCCTGAGAAGTTATGAACTTCCCCAAGTGGATTTCAAATCACTGTTTTCATAATTAAGTGGATAAATAAACATTAAAATTACAAAATATAAAGATGTGATAAGATGTGATAATAAAGTAATTATGAATTAATCTTCATTTAAACTATCAATGTAAGCAAAGTATTCATCCTAATACGATGTAGCAGTATTCATATCCTCTTTTATAACATCTAGTTGGTTAGAAGTGCATTCAACTAAGAGAAAATAAAAAATAGCACAAAGAGCTAAATTGAAGGCTATATCACTCTGATCAGTGAAAAAGGGCTGAGATACGATGGGCAGATCAGTAATATTAATGACATCATGCACAATTCTAGGCAGAGTCATCTACACATTAATTCCATGTTTTAAAAGGCATAAGATTAAATCAAAATCGATTAAAGATAGAGTAAATTCTATTTATCTTGGAATAATAACCTACACAAAAGAAGACAACTTGGAAAAAATAGATTAATATATAGATAGATGAGTTGCCCGATTAGGACCCAGTCTTGAGAAGTTATGAACTTCTTCAAGTAGATGTCAGCTCACTATTTTCATAATTAAGTGAATAAAAAAAATTGAAATTAAAAAATATAAAGATGTAATAATATGTGATAACAAAGTGATTATGAATTAATATTCATTTAAACTATTAATGTAACCAAATTATTCATCCCTATACATTGTAGCAGTGTTCACATCCTCTTATATAACATCTAGTTGGTTAAAAGTGGCTTTAACTAAGGGAGAATAAACAATAGAACAAATTACTAACTCAAGGGATATATCACTCTAGTCGATGAAAAAGGGTTAAGATACAATGGGCAGATTAGTAATATTAATGATGTCATGCATAATTCTAGTTAGATTCATCTACATATTAATTCCATGTTTTAAAAGGTAGAAGATTAATAATAATGGATTGAAGATAGAGTTTTAGAATAACAAGGTTTAGATTTAAAAATAAAGTGTAGGTATTGATGTTGATTATGTATAATCGATGCCGATTCAGATGAATCAACATCGATTCTATTCAAACTACACTTAATGAAAAATAGGAAGCTATAGGGTGACAAAAGATAATAGTAAAGAAAAATAAAGAGATACATTATCTTCTAAGATTAGGATAAGTAGGATTAAATAGGAATATAAATAAGAAATTAAATAAATAAAACAATACTTACCTTGAACTAAATTATAGTTAAAATGTATTCTTCCCACGGGTGTAAGTGATCCTTCTGATTCATGATGATGGATGTGGACTAGGTGTATTGAAATTTTGATAGAGTCGTGCCAAGGTTATCCTTAATTACCCTAAGAAAATAAGATTAATATTTCAATATTCAAAATTCATGGTCCCTAAACTAAAGGGTTGGTTATGTATAAATATATCATCACTGATCAAGAGAATAGGTAATGATTCACCCTTTTTAGTAGGAGATTGGTTTCATCCAAATTGGTTTGTTCCAACTATGGTTAATCTATGATTATATGCATAGGGTTTTTTGAAATAGGTTTATACATGGGTAGGCTGGTTAAAGGGTTAAGATTTCATGGGTTGTAATTAGATTTAGGTGGTTAGGGAGATAAAATGATAATTTGTAAAAATAAATTACTGAATACCTAATGGTAAATAAGTTAGACTTTAGGATAGGTATATTTAGGATAATAAAATAATAATAAGGGCCCTATGACACCAAATAAATCATATATAACATATTAAATTGTAGTGTCTACATTTACCCCTTTTTATGGAGTGATATGTAATACGTGTCATGAGACAAAAACTGAGAGAGATCTAATGCCCCAATTTTATGTGAAGAGGTATCCCCCTTCAAACTAGGAGCTGACATAGGATGACGAGTGGGTGATGGGTTTTAAAAATGCAGTAATGAATGGGATCGATAGATAATAAATGAGATATAAGAGTTCAAATGTATAACATGAAGTATACATTTTGCATTGACAAGGTGTGAGATAATGCATGTAGAGATGCCCTAAGACAAATCACATAATAAAGTGCCATATCTATGAATAAGTAGGATTAAACAAAGGCTAAGCAAGAGAAAAATTGATAGGGTTTGATTGACCAAAGCATCTAATGTGCTATATGATATGTGGGCTACCTATAGATAATTGTTCTCAAAAGGAAGTGCACTTTTAGGACCCACAGAGGGGAGATGCCCAAAAAAGTGCATACCTTATACATGCTATGGGACCAACAGTGGGTCTATATCCATAAACTTGAAATGTAATAGGATAAATAATAGGATAGGTGTGGCAAGGTAACAAGATGATGCTACAGAGTATAACTAAATGCATGAAAAACTTTAAATAGTGGAAAACAAGAAAATCAGCACCAATTCTAAGGAAATCAATGATGATCCACCAAATCAACATCAATCTAAAACAAATTGATGTCAGTCCAAAATTGGGTATATAAGAAAATATGACATGGAGAGAGATCATTTTCTATTGACACATGGTAAAATAAGAGCAACAATAGGACAATAATTATGATGTGAGGTGTAATGGAGGTGAGTGGAAGTAGTCAGAGGTGATGGTGATGGTCTCAAGATGAGGTAGGCTCAAATGTTAATTTATTTTTTTAGTTTTTTATGTTTTTTATTTTTTAGATTAGGGTAATACGTATGTTACCAAAGTATTATGGTGACCTAAGATTGATGTCAATTCTCATAAATCAATGATGATTCAAGGGGAATGTCATATATTTAGTATAAATGTCATCGATTGATAATGAATCAATGTCAATTTGCTAAAAATGCGAAAAACTAGGTTAGAATGTCTAGGGTTAAACTAAGTAGAGGTTTAGAAAATTTAAGGCTTATATAAGTTTTTGGTAATAGGCACAGATATTGTTATGGATGTGGAATTGAGTACTACCTCTATTAGAGTGATTACATAATCAGCTGAGTGATAATGACTAGGAGCATATGGAAGCTATGGGCTTAGAAGGAGTGCACTTATACTACCACATTCACAGAGATAGGATTTTATTAGTTACATTACTAAATTAATGGGATTTGACACTATGAATTTTAGCTCCCTATAGGGGAAACAACTATCACAAAGGAGGATATATAGAAGATAATACAACTTCTAGTGCAGTGGGTTATAATTGTACCTATGGATAAGTGAGGTTACACAGCAATATTAACATGGCTATATGGTGGAGATGTCATAGACATCACCTTCACAAAAGGAGGATTTATGTTTAAATAATTATATGAGGTAGATATCGAGGGGAGGGGAGGGGAGAATTGATGATGATGATGATGATGATGATGATGATGATGATGATGATGATGATGATGATGTTAGCCATACCCTACTGTGCCCTCCCAGACTCAGGTGGAAGGAGGTTCCCATAGATCCTTACAAGTGTTATTACAGACATGATAGATTAGTAAAAAGTATATTCTTGGGCCTCAACATTACTATCATAGGTATATAGGTAACTATGGGTTGGATGACATAGAGGAGATATAGTTTACATGTGATCATTATTTTATAGTGTTGGGCCTACAAGCACATCAGGGTTATACAACCTATTGGTACCCCATTGATACGCTAGTATGAGACTACCTACAGTGTTGACTTCCTTCGATAGAAGGGATATTTAATACATGAATATATAAATGGTGTGACATGGGACCTGATGTACTATCAAGGATTCCTTTAGGGGCTATAGGATGGGGATATCATTTGGATGCCTTACATCATATTTCTTGCATGGCCTAAGATAGAGGCTGATCTAGCATACATTTAGAGAAAGGTGGCTTATAGGGATTACAATAGATTATGTGGAGTTTTTCCATTTTGAGAGGGTGAAGAGATAGTTTGATCTGATATAGGATATACCATGAGCCCCATGAGTGTATAGATGGGATGAGTAGAACCTAGACTCTTGAATCTAGATACTATACATATTTTAATAAGAGTCAAGGAGGAGGAAACATGTGTAGATGTAGATGATGTAGGGCATACCCCAACATTCTTAGTGTGGTGGGAAGGG
The DNA here is from genome assembly GCA_037957365.1 of Torreya grandis. Taxonomy (NCBI): domain Eukaryota; kingdom Viridiplantae; phylum Streptophyta; class Pinopsida; order Cupressales; family Taxaceae; genus Torreya; species Torreya grandis. The sequence goes on from JARHVA010001468.1 coordinate 149,515, forward strand.
TAGTTAGATTCCAAGTAGGGTAGGGTAGTGTGAACTTGATAGGAGGGAGTAGATGTGGAGATGTGGGATGCAGAGGAGGAGGGAGGAGGGGAGGAGGAAGATATAGGAGAGGAGAGAAAGAGGGGAGAGGAGGGAGGAGAGGAGGAGGATAGAAATATCATAGGTATTATTATTGAGTGGAATACACTAAGATCCCAATGTATTGTATTATAGGGATAGGTGACCATAATGCAATGGGTGTTCACTATCATATAGATGGAGTGAGATAATCTTAAGACCATATTAGATGATCTAAAAGTGGAGTATGATACCCTAAAACTGAGTCATGATCTAGTAGTTAAGGCTCAAGATGGATACCATGTAAAGAGGTATAGATTATGATGAGGGTATAGAGGCTCCATAGGGTAGATAGTTGTATGGGTAGATGGGTTGAGCATAGGTCAGGTAGGTACTATGAGTGTACATAGGTACTAGGAGTTAGTAGTTGAGATGTGATGCTATGAGTATATTGTACTAGATTTACATCTATATATTCCAGGGTATGCCACCCATTTGGACACACAAGGTAGATCTAATAGATGAACAAATACAAGTTCAGCTAACACAGGGATTATATCCCATTAGAGAGATTAGAAAAGAGATATAGGAGGAAACGGGGGAGGAGATGGGAGCGGAGGTAGTGGTGGAGGTATTGGGAGCATCCATCTAATCCATCTCCAATTTATGGAGTAGCTCATTTTTATATCTATTTTACTGGCCAGAGAGCCACACACTTCATATATTGGCATTTATGATGTACACTTTCAACATTTATATATATATATATATATATATATAATCCATCTCCAATTTATGGAGTAGCTCATTTTTATATCTATTTTACTGGCCAGAGAGCCACACACTTCATATATTGGCATTTATGATGTACACTTTCAACATTTATATATATATATATATATATATATATATATATATATATATAATTTTGACAATGAGTTGTGATATTTATATTTTGTGTTCTATGGAGTTTATTAGATTATGGATCATGGAGTTAATTTTATGATGTTTTGTATTTAGATTATGTGATTATGGATTTAGATGATGTGATAGATTTATTATGGTTTTTTTAAATGTTATAGATTTACATTAAAATGTTTATGGATCATGATTATGTTACTATGGATGTGGATTAGATTATATTATGGATTATGGATTATAGATTTATGTGATGTGACTAGATTATGAATTTTGGATTTAGGATATTCTTATACTTTGATTAGGATATGTGTGGTAATATTGTTTTTATATAATTGATCTGTATAATTTTTTATTTACTTAGGATAAAGAGAAACAAATGTTTTATTGCTCATTCCTGGATCATACCACAACCCAAGAAAACCTCATTTAAGAAATGCATGTGCATCCTTTACTGACTATTAATAAACACCCTAACAACCTAAGGTCAACTATGTTCAAGATATATTGGTTTGAGATGGAATTTTTTAGGGATTTACTTTAAGATTATGAAAAAGTGGATTTTTTAAGAATAATATGCTTTCACCTTGTATACCCAAAACTAAGGCTGACCCTAGGATCCTTTTGTGCCAATCCATGTAGACTAATCAATGTGATAAGTCTACTAATTTAGATAAAGTTGATCAATATGAGAATATTTTCCTGGGATATGTTATGCATGATAGCCATCCTTTGAGGGAGTGGTCTATATTTTGAGAGATGCTTTTTGAAGGAGTTGTCCTTCTGGGGAGTAGTCTACACTTTTGATATATATATATAGTAGATTTTAAAATTGTCATTCAAGGGATCAGTTTATTATTTTTTCCTTTTTTGATAGATATTTTTCTTTACTTGGTTTTTTATCCCAGCATTATTAATTTCTTATGGATTTGTCTAAGGTAACCTAGAATAGTTTCCAAACATTTTTTATACAAGATGATACTCTTATTCTTTAAATCAATTACTGATATGATAAGTAGGTATTTCAAGAAATAATGATTTGGGGTGCCTTCCCATTATAGGTGGAGCCCATCCAATTATATCATGCTATGAATAGAGTCAGGGTATTCATATTTAAGGTTAGAATAGAAATACTACCAAATAACCACATGTTTTTATATATCATTATTTGGTATAAGATTTAAAGGGATATAATTTTATCTAATTAAACTAAAAAAAATAAACAAGGTTGACCAAGGTGATTAAAACTTATTAAGAGTGGAAAGTATGCAAATATAATGCATTAAGAGGTTCTCATTCTAGTTTTACATCAAGAGAGGCCAAATGATATGCCCTAGATCTGTATTTATGGGTGATAATATATTTTCCTATCCAATTTGGAGCAAATTTTCCTCATTTGTTCTTTTTCATATTAGTGATGTGTTGATTTTATTTTAAGACAAGGTCACCAATATTAAATTCATGTTATTTTAAATGTTTATTATAGGTGTGCTTTATTCATTCTTGATATGAATGAATATGGTCAAGGGAAGATGATCAACACTCATCCAAGAGCTCAAGTTTGGGCTAATCATTCCTAAAGGAAGTCATCCTCAAAAATGATATCTTAAAGGGAGATGTGAAGGGAAGGAGTTTTAACCTTAAGAGGAAGTATAGCTTCAGTACCATAAACTAGAGAAAAAGGAGTAGCACCTATAGGGGTTCAAATATTGGTTTGATAATACCACAAGTCAAAGGGAACATGAAGATTCTAATTCTTTCCTACTTCATTAACAACTTTAGTTAGGATTTTGACAAGATTTTTATTGGATGCCTCAGCATGTCCATTAGTTTAAGGATAGTAAGGCGAGGAGAATATTAGCTTAAAGTTAAAACAACCATAGAGCTCTTAAACATTTTTATTTTTAAAATATTTTCCATTATCTGTGATGATCTTATGAGGAACACCATAGTGAAAAATAATATGTTGATTAATGACTACCATAATTTTGTCTATTTTGGTTGAAATAAGAGGAATAGCCTCTACCTAATTAGTGAAATATTCAATGGTTTTAATGATAAATCCATGGAATTTGGAATATTTAGGATTGATTTGACCTATAAGATCAAGCCCCTATTGATAAAATGGCCATAAGTCATGTGCTACCTATAATGCATGACTAAGGACATCTGATAGGTTAACATGTTGTTGGCATTTTATGCATTTATTAACATACAACAATCTTGATTTAAAGTGGGCCAATAATAGCCCAATCATAATATTCTCTTGGTGATGGTGCGTCCACTAAAATATCCACCACGTGACCCATCATAAGCTTCTTTAATAGTGAGGGTAGTTTCATGATTTTGGAGACAATAATGAAGGATACCATTAAAACTATGCTTATAGATAACACCCCCTAGTATGATAAAATGTGTGATGAAATGTTGTAAAGATCATTTACCATTTCTAGATAAATTTTGAGGAATAATCCCCCTTGATAAATACTCAAATATCTATAAATACCAAATATCTAATGGGTTTTCCTCTACACTATGGATGGAAGGAAGACTAATTTTGGTAAAAAAGGCTTGATTAACCTCATGCATGAGGAAAAATTACTTAGACTCCTAAGATGAAGATGGAATAAATGAGTCCAAATAATCCATGGTATCCATAAACTTATTAGTTGATCAAGGAGTGGCCTAGATATCATAATGCTCAAAAGTAGTTAGTAATTGATTATCCAAGGTCTTATACTTTTGACGGGTATCATTTTTACATTGACATATGCCCTTAATCTATTGACCACAATCTAGTAATCACCATAGATATTAATTTTTTTAATACCTAAAGCTAAAGTAGTTTGGAGACCTATTATTAAAGCCTCATACTCTGCCATAATATTGGTGTAGTCAAAATCAATTTTAAAAGATAAAGGTATAAATATCCCATCCAGAAGGATTAGGATAATTACATCTCCCCCACCACACTCACACTTGTATCCATCAAATACGAGAGTCACTTTATGTTACAGACCTACTTGAGATGTGGAGGCTATGGATTCATCTGGGAATTCATAATTAATTTGTTACCTATCAACAAGAGGTGCTTCAGCAAGCTGATTAGTAATGATCTAACCTTTAAATATTTTTTGGTGGATAAACTTGAGATCAAATTCTACCAAAAACATGAGCCATTTGACCATTCACTGATTTTGATAAGGCTTTTAATTCATAAATTTTAGGGGATCGATGTTTTTTATTACATAGGTTTTATGATTGATCAGCTAATGGCAAAGCTTAGAAGCTATAAGTACCAAATCCAGGCATAATTTTTTTGTATTTGAATAGCACACCTCATATTGAATGAGGGTGTGACTTATATAATAAACTACCTTCTCTTTATATTACTCATCATGATGGGTAAACATGGCTTGTAGGGTATAGTTCATGGCTGAAATATACAAGAAGAAAGGTTGCCCTTCCTTCAGAGGAATGACAAATGGTGGTGATAGAAACTAGATTTTAAGGGAATCAAATGCCTCTTGATAGCTAGAGTCTCAATTCAATTTGGGTATCTTTCCTTAGGAGGTGATGGAATGGTTGACATCAATCAAATATTTGGGAGATAAAACAACGAATGGACTACAATTTTCCTTGGAAACTATGGAGTTGATTAAGATTAGATGGGATGGCATTTATATAATGGCTTTGATATTAATAGGGTCGACCTTAATCCCTTAAATAGAGATGATAAAAAATAAAAGCTTACTAATCAAAACCATAAAAATGTATTTCTTAGAATTGAGATGGACATGAAACTAGATTAGGCAAGTGAAGATTATTTTAAGTACCGAAATATGGTATTTTCATAGTTTTGACTTACCTAGGAGATCATCCACATAATATTAAATAATTTTATGGATTATATCATGGAAGATATAAGTCATAGCCCTTTTATAGTTGGCCCAAGAATTATTTGAGATGAAAGGCATACCTTAATAGTAGAAGGTCCCCTAGGCAGTAATAAATGAAGTCTTATGTTGCTCTTCTGGTGCGATAAGGATCTAATTATATCTAGAAAAACCATCCATAAGTGACAACATTTCATGACTAGATATTAAGTCCACTAATTGGTTAATATTAGGGAGAGGGAAATCATTTTTAGGATAATCAAGATTAAGGTCATAAAAATCAATACAAAGGTGTAATCCTCTTATGGGCTTTGTGACAAAGATGATATTAGATACCCATTGAGGGTAATCAATAGACAAGATAAAGTTAATGGATAAGATATGTTTTAACTCTTCCTTGACTAAGATTACAATGTGAGGGTGCATCTTTTAAATTTTTTATTTATAGGATTAGCATCAGGGAATGTGAAAATGTTGTGTATGACAATAGCAGGGTTGATACCAGGCATGTCACTATAGGACTAGGTGAATGCTTCAATATGATATATCAAAAACATAGTGAAATATTGGTTCTCTTGAGGATCTAAAAATTTGTTGACTTTAAAAATTCATGAATTCTCATGAGACCCTATGTTAATGTCAATATTAGCCTCATTTAATAGACTAGAAGTTTTAGATGGAAGGGAATTGCATATATGGGAGTTTTTTTCACCTAAATGAGTTAAGATTAAATCATCATCCTAGCACTGAGGGAATAGGGATGGTGGTAAAATATTACCTTATCATGTTTGGGTAGGAAAGAGGAATGCTTTTGACTTCCCCATCATGAAGATAGATGAGAGGTTCTATAGTGATGGTATTGACTAAAAAATGTTTGAGGGAATGGATACAATGTCATTTATCATATAAGTGGTGTTGGATGGTGAGAATGACATGTCCTCTTCAAGAATAGGTAGAATAATGGATTGTGGGGTGGTTTTGGGATTTTTATTCAAATTGAGGCCATGATTTTCATGGGGTTTCATAAAATATATTAATATGACCTCATGCAACCCTTGTTTATGTCATCTTATGTCAAAACCCTTCTAAACACACCAATATAGGTATGTTTTTATAAAGTGGCATTTATCTAGGAATGAAAAGATTGAGGTAAACGGTTTGGCATGGGTTTAGTTAGCAAGACTTGAAAAGGGTTGATTGATCCCCATATAGATCAAATGAGTTTGGAGGAAAGGTGAACCAAAGGGAGTGAGTTCCTTGAGATTGGGACAATACACATGCTACTTGTTCAGACACCCATATTGATTTAGGAAGATTTCTAACAGTGACCAAGCTATATGGTCTCAAATTTTCCCTAAACTATTTGTACAATGAAGAGCTTGTCAAGATATTTCCAACGCATTTTATGGTTTGAAAAATGGACTCCGTATGCAAAAGTTAAGGCATGTTGTATTTTTTAGGCAACAAGGAAAAATGTGTAGGTATAGTGACTAGACATGCACATTGTCTAATAGATTCTTGACATGTATACCAATGAAATCCTCACATTTGGAGTTTCCACAATAGATCAAAAAAATTATCCAATATTTTAAACAAATCCCACTTCTTAAGGCTTGAGAAATGGGATTAACTCCATGAATATCTCTTTCCCCATAAATGTGGGATATTTCCCATAGAAATTAGGATATCTCCCATAGAAATGCATGGGAGGTTTATCCAAAGATCAAGATATGAGGGGTGGTTTGAACCATTGACCCTCATCAACTTGACACACCCCTTTTTGGGAGATAAGGCTAAGAATCTTAAATAAAGGCTTGAACATGGGGATGGATAATGAAGAAATCCATAATTAGTGGGTTTTGAAAAAATATATAAACCCATGAACCTCATTTGTAAACTCATTCCAAGAGAACTCCAAGCTCTCACTTGCATTGCAACTCTTCCATCTTAAGGTTTTGGAACCAAGCATCCATCCAGGAGGATAAAGGGTTTTGATTGAGAGCTCTTCAAAAGAATTTGGTGAGAGATATATTTGAAAAAAGAGTAAAAATGATTATATCTTATCCCATTTCACAAGGAGTAAGAAATCTTATAGCCTATCCCTTTTCACAAAGAGTAAGAAAGCTTGAAACTTAGCCCTTTGCATAGTAAGCAAGTTTATATGTCTTCACTACTTGAGTAGAAATTATAAACCTAGAGTTATTTCATAGACCTCTTTTGGTAAGACATTACATTAGACTTTTGAAAGACAAGTAGATCCAACGTCATTAGCTAGAGCTAGAGTCAAAGCCAATAGCCAGATCTAGAGCTAGAGCCAGAGCCAAAGCTAGAGTCAGTAGCCAATAGCCAGAGTGAGAGATAGTAACTAGAGATAGAGCTAGTAGCCAGAGCTAGAGGATGTTAAAACATTTATTTGTATATTGAGAACCCATACTGGGGATAACTAATGTAGAAAGTAATTTTGCATCAATAATTGATTAGTTCTACTTTGAGTAGGACCTAGAGACATAACCTAGATCAGGTGAACTCTATTATCAACCCTAGTTTACAGATTATCTTTGTGTCTCATTATTTTTATTTATTATTAACTTTGAATGTTGATTTTAATTATTATGCCAATTTCAAGTTAATTAACTAGATATCTAGAATTTATAAAGCATCCATAAAAATAAAGAAATTGGTGTAGTTTTGGATGCTACTTATTTATGGATCGAGTTTGGTATCAAAGTAGTTAGAATGTTAGATTTGTTTTTGATTTTGTGATATACCCTTGAATAGAGTTTGAAATCAATTTTAGTATTCTATTATGTTGGGTTATTTATAGACTTATTAGCTTATTTTGATCTTCTATTTTTATTTTTTTATTATGTTTTAAGTACAGGTTGTTTACAAGAAATCATGGGGAAAGCCATGAAGAGAGAGAGACTAGAAGATTTGGAAAGTATCAACAAGAAAATTTAGGAAGAGGATACTTTCTTGAGATGCATAGCTCTATTCCCTTGAATAAAAAATTGCATTTTTGACATCTAATCTTGAAACTAAGGATGAACTCTTGATCAAATTGTAGTATGGTGAGCTGAAGAAGGATTTACCTTCCCCTTAAATACAAAAACCATGACTGATGAGTACACTGTAAGTTATTCACCACATAATTATTCTTCTCTCCATTCAAATTTAGATTCAGGTAATGATGCTTTTGTTTCATTTGAAAATCACACTAAAGGCATTAGATCTCGATTACTATTTAAAATAAGATGTGATGGAAAAGGCCTTGGTAAGAATGGTCAAGGTTTGATTAACCCAATACAAGTATATGATTAGCCTCATTTTGTAGGTTTAGGTTATGCTAGTGTGGAAATGGAAACTAGAGAGAGTTCCAAAACTACTGAAGGAAGACAAGCTTCCAACAACCAAATGTTCATGCCACTATCTTTGCATAATTCTTCCATATAAAGGAATGTGACACAATCACAAGGTGATGATAAAGTTTGTAAGAAAGTAGAGAAAAGAGTTAATGCAATACCACCTCCTTGTACTTACATAAATCATAGGACTAAACATAACGATAATTTTAAAACTTTTGATGTTATCTTTCAGTTTAAACAATATGGCTATGACATACTAAAAATGTGAAATGTTTTCCCACGTACTTTTTTTGGTTTAATTAATCATTATGTGGCTAATTTTTTGAAGAGTAAATCTTTTATGAAGTTTTTGCCTTTTATGAAAAACAAGGTAGGTGGTAAAGATCAATCTCATAATCCATAAGTGAGAAATGACAAATATGTTTCTTCATCCAAAAAGAAAGACAAAAGGAACTATTGCACTCTTTGTCATATGAGTGGGCATATGGTTGAAACTTGTTTGAAAATTCATCCATCATGCCATCTTAAATATGGTAAGATTAAGATTGTTTATACTTCTATTAAAAAGGTAACAAATAATGAAGTTTTTAGTTCATAGGAAGCCCATGAAGAAGCCCACCTATCCAAAGAATATTCCATCAAGAGGGAGCATCTATTAGATTGGATTGGTAAGAAATGAATAGAATTTTTGCATAGTTAAGTTTTATTTAATATTCTTAAAAACACTTTAAATTCACTTATTTGGTTTCCATTGTTGATAATCATCAAGGAAACTAACCATTTTTATGAGAAAGTGTGGAGGTAGATCATTCATTAAGAGTGAATATGGAGGAACCATCCAAGTTGAGAAGCATGCATGAGCATCCTAACACAAGAGATTTAGAGTAGGACAATAGTAGACATGTTAATAGGCATCATTATCCTATCCATGAGTTGAGGTATACTTATAAGACGGATACAAAGTGGAATCAACATGAAAGGTTCTTCCATGGTGAGTAGCACTCAATTAAAGCACTGTTGTTTATGGATGTATGTGTCCATCCATTTTTTAAGTGTGTTTTTTTAATGTATGTATATAATCATGATATGCACATTTGTAAAAGACACAAATTGGGCAAATTTTGTAATGATTACAATGTTTGTAAAACATGTATGTTACATTTAAGAAGCCAACAAGGGCAATGTATGTTGTATCTAAGACCCCAAGAAAGGCAATACATTAGTTGCATGTAATACCCTAAGAAGGGCAAAAAATGTAAAAGTGATGGCCTGTTATAACATCAATTAACATGAAACATAGTTTTCTATCCTTGTGTTAGTATTGAATGACAAGGAGATTATAAAAATTAGCCTCCAAAGGATAAATGCATCTAGGAAAAGCAAAAATAGAAACCATAAGGGTGAAGAAATGATACATTCACTTATTTTTGAGAAGTAGACTTTTAGTGGACCAAAATTTCTTCAGTAGGAAGGTGTGATCTAGGAGTATTTTCAATTGTGACCAAACTATATGGTCTCAAATTTTCCCTAAATTATCTTCATAGTGAAGATCTCATTAAGATCTTTCCAATATATTTTATGGTTTGAAAAATGGACTCTATATGTAGAAGTTATGGCATGTTGAAGTTTTTAGGCAATAGGGGAAAAATGTGTAGGTATAGTGACCGGACATGCATGTGGTCCAATATATTCTTAATATGTGTACTAATGAAATCCTCAAATTTTGAGTATCCACAATAGCTCCAAAATATTCTCCAATATTTTAGACAAATCCCACTTCCTAAGGCTTGAGAAATGAGATTAACTTCATGAATATCTCTTTCCCCACAAATGTGGGATAATTCCTATAGAAATTGGGATATCTCCCATAGAAATGCATGGGAGGTTTATCCAAAGAGAAATATATGAAGGGTGGTTCAACCTATTGACCCTCATCAACTTTCCACATCCCATTTTGGGACATAAGGCTAAGAATCTTAAATAAAGGCTTGTACATGGGGATGGATAATGAAGAAATTCATAATTGGTGGGTTTTGAAAAACTATATAAACCCATGAACCTAATTTTTAAACTCATTCCAATAGAATTCCAAGATAAATCCAATATCTCACTTATATTTCAAAATAAATCTCTCACTTGCATTACAACTCTTCCATTTCAAGGTTTTGGAACCAAGCATCCATCCAAAAGGAGAAAGGGTTTTGATTGAGATCTCTTCAGAAGAATTTGGTGAGAGCTCTATTTGCACAAAGAGTAAAAAATCTTATTGCTTATCCCTTTGAATAAAGATTAATAAATCTTATAGATTATCCCTTTGCATAAAGAGTAAGAAAGCTTGAAGCTTATCCCTTTGCCTAGTAAGTAAGTTTTTATGTCTTCACTACTGGAGTAGCAATTACAAGACTAGAGTTATTGCATAGACCTCTTTTGGTAGAGACATTACATCAGACATTTGAAAGACAAGTAGATATAGAGCCAATATCTAAATATAGAGCCAGAGCTAGAGCTAGATCCAAAGCTAGAGCTAGTAGCTAGAGCTAAAGCCAAAGCCAATAGATAAAGTGAGAGCCAATATCCAAAGCTAGAGCTAGAGATAATAGCCAGAGCCAGAGCCAAAGTATGTCAAAACATTTATTTGTAGATATAGAAACCCTACTATTGATAATTGATGTACAAAGTGATTTTGTATCAATAATCAATTAGTTTTACCTTTGAGTATGACCCAGAGATGTAGCTTAGATCAAGTGAACTCTATTATCAACCCTAGTTTGCATATTATCTTTGTGGCTCATGATTTTGGTTTATTATCAATTTTTAATGTTGATTTTAATCATTATGCCAATTTCAATTTAATTAATGATAAATCTTGAATTTATAAAGCATCCATAAAAATAGATAAATTGGTGTAGGTTTGGACACTACCTGTTTATAGATCACATATTCCTAGGGAGTGGGGAGAGTGTTGAGCATCTATAATTGATACTCTCTAATCAATGGCTACTAAAACATGGAATCAATGGAATCCTTTTGAGTAATTTTTTATACAAGAATTGTCATATTATATGATGCTTCATTGAATGATGACGGGATCATGTTTTATAATAGAATTAAAACATCATTTGGTTGGAAGGTAAGGTTGCAAGTTTTGAATGGATGGGGATTAGTTGGGATATTATGGATCTTACCCTCATGTTTGAATTTAATACATTGATGCAAGGTACAGGGGACGTAATGCATAATAAATATCCAAGGATGTCCTAATTGGATGTATTGAAATTCCCCTTCTATTTTATAAAATAACTTGGGCATAGTATGTACACCTACTTGGATGGGAAGGACAACCATTCCTAACATAGGGGCTATAGTATTGTTAAATGCTCATATAATGGTCAAAGATTGGGCTATAATAGTTTTAGGTAATTATTGTTGCTTAAATGCATGAGAGGAGATCATATTTATGTTGGTTCCATTATCAATCATTACTCATTTGATTCAGATTTGATTAATTTGGGAAGTGATAAATAGTGGTGGATCCTGGTCATCAGGTTGCAATTATGATATTTTAGAATTATGGAATGTTATAGATGATGTTTTTTGAAGCAATGCTATAAAATTTGATACAGGCTAGGGTTTATTATATTGTATCTTGATATCTTTCAAGGCTTTTATCATAGCCTCATGATGTTGTGCAGAGTTTTGGGCAAGTTCATATAAATACATCTTGATCAAAAGTTGATGAATCTACTTTAGGATGGATATATATATATATATATATATATATATATATATATCAATTCTAGAGCATTATTATTTTATGCTTTTCCTAAAATAGAAATTTAAAGTTTTGGGTGGGCATGTAGGACTATTTACTATAGGATTAGGATCTTTTATAATTGTCACTTTGGATTTATCATGATTTTGGGTCTTATGACCCTAGGTTTGGGATCATGTAGCTATGTGAATCATGTCTATCTAAAATAAAGGTAGATTTGTCATGTTTTCAGACTCATCTAAATCTAGAGGGCTTTAGAGGGGTTGATATTGAGCTCCATCATAGATTATATCTTATTTTGAAGCTCATTTCAATAATGTTGGTAATATACTAATTCTTGAGGTGGATCTGACCATAGTAGTTTGACTATGGGGATAGTCATGATCAAACTATTCCATTAAAAGATCATCTTCTTCTAATAAGTTTTGAACCATAGCTTTTATCACATTATAACTTTTAGTATCATGTCTAGATATTTGATGATAGGTGCTTATTCTTTTGCTAATACCACATTGGTCTCTGAATATGGGGGTTAACATGTTTTATGGGTGGTAGAGTGATAAGGGGGGTTTGAAGAAGTTGATTAAGGATCTTAGAGTAAGACCCCTTCAATGGATCCTAACTAGGTTGTTAGATCTCCTAAGGTATTGGTATGGAAGTTGCACTTATTTTAGAGCCTCGATCCTTGGTTGTTTGAATATTCCCTATAGTAGGTATTTTGTGCTTAGGATAAGATTTTATACCTAGGCCCTATGGATAGTAAGGATTTAAAGGGTTATGTATTGGCATTATCACAAAGGGAAAATCCTTTTGTAATGGTACATGCTCTTTAGAATAGGATTCTATAATGGTGGCTTTTGGTCTTGTGTAAAGATGAGGTCCCAATATAAATGCCCTAATTCAAATAGGTGGTAGAGGCACCTTCTCTTTTATAATCTGATTAGGGGTGATGGGGATATCTTATTTAAAGAGTTTAATCCTTATGAGATGATGTTAAAAGGATTTTCCTCATGATGCCCTAAGGTTTTTGTTTCTAACACCTATATCCTTCCCCTTAATTTATCTAATATTTGGTTATTCCTAAACTATGATGGGAATTGGTCTTGGGTTTGTTTGAGGCAACGTAATAGTCTCCTCAAGGGGAAGTAAGCTAGAGGGGATGGATATGCTACATGAAGGTGTTGAGGTGACACAAAGAGTGGTAGGTGTATCTTCAGGGATGTTTAAACAATCATCCTCCTTGATATCTCTCTCCTCCTTTGCTTCTAATTGATTATCTTGAATGGGTTTAGATAATGATTCCTTGAGATGATCCCAAATAATGGGATCCATAAATCTTGAGTGATTTTTTTGGATAACTTCACTTAATTCATATGGTTTGAATGAATATACTATAAAGAGATCAGGGACTTTAGTTATGATGGAAAGTGTTTCATAAGTACTACCAACCTCTTTAGGTAAAATTTGATCATGGATCATACTGATCACATGGATCTCATGGTCTGAGGTAGATCTTAGATTATCTTGTATGGAACTAGATGTAAAAACATGGTTAGCGAATGGCTACCTAAAGATGTCTATAGACTAATTAGGGTGAGTGTTAGGGTTATCAAATTATAACTCTCCTTGATCAATAATTTTCTATAGTAGACACTTAAAATAGTGACACCTATTGATGTAATGACCTATTACATGGTGGTAGTTTCAAAATCCACTTCCTTGAATCAGCTAGGCTTAATATGAGAGTCATCAAGGGGTCTAACTAGAACAAGTTAGATGATAGATGTTTTTAAGAGATTGTCTAATATAGAAGTATAAGATTCTCGTAAGGGTGTGTATTTTCTTGGAGGAAAACATGTTAATGGTATTTGGGATTATGCTTGAAAGGTAGAGGGTTTTGATTAGATTTTTATCTTTGGGGGTGATAGTTTTAAAACTACAACATTAGTAGCACCCTTGGTTTTGTTATTTTTAGTCCCTTTAGAGGGATCAAGTTTGAAGTTTTTACTATGTAACCTTACTTTCCCTTCTTCTAAAGCTCAAATTTCTAGTTTACAGACCATCAAAAAGGCCTCATCAAAAAATTTCAAGGATTGAACCCGTAATATTGATGAGACATGTTTAGCACATTATCTCATGAATAATTCCATAAATTCAGGTTGAGGAAGGGAAAAGGTGAGTTGGTTTATAAGACTTCTCCATCTAGCCATGAAATCAATGATAGATTCATTGTCGAATTGTTTAATGGCATAGAGGTCAATGATGGTCACTTTTCTTGTGATGTTGAGAGAAAATATTTCTAAAAATATTTGAGCTATCTGCCTAAAAGAGAAGAGATAATGCTGAGGGATCGTACAATACTAGTCTAAACTTGGTCCAGCTAATAACATGGGAAAGGTTATAAGGAGAAGAGCATCATTATGGGCTATAAGATAACAAGCATGTCTAAAATCTCAAATGTATTATTGAGGATCTTCCTTATTTTTAAACTTCATAAATTTTAGAAGCTTTCATTGTGAAGGGTATGGTCTAATGGGGATAGTTGGGTTAATGGGTTCATTGCAGATTTGCTCATAACTGAGCATATTTTTTTGATTAAAGGCAGAGGCTTTTAGCTTTGATATCCTATCCATAAGGATATTCATAAGGTTTGGTTGGGTATTATATTGAGGAATACCCCCAAGGCATTCTATTGTAGATGTTGACAGGTATGAAATGGAATGGGAAAAAGTTGTGGCAAAGGGTAACAAACTAAAGTGGTCATAATTGGTTGGGATGCTACCACATATTATGGGGAATGTAATGGTATATAAGTGGACCCAAGAGCTTGTGAGGAAGCTATGTATTGGGTGGTAAATGGGATATATTTCTAAGGAGGTTAGTTTATGGAGGCTTATTTTAAAGGCTAAGTTTGGGGATTTTATGCTACGCTAGCTTGGATGGGTGGGAGAGTTACAAGGATTGAGATCACTATGTTTTGAGGTGTTATGGTAAGGGTAAAATTAAACATATGTTGAGGTGTGATAATATTTTGAGCTTGGGTACTAGTTGGGGATGGATCACTAGATGTTACTAGAGGTGGATTGCTTAAAGGTTGCATAGTGTTAGTATTGGAACCTGTCAGGGGAGGATTATTGAGGGAGGACACCATAGCTATAGTAAACCCTTCATTTTCCTTTAAAGGCATGCCAAAAGCATTCCCAAAAAATTATGTACAAAGGGAAAGTGGAATGTGGAAAGCTCAAGTGCTAAGGTAATAGTTGAGTGTGATTATATTACTATCCAATATGGTGGCAAATTTAGGATCTCCATGAGTATAGAACTGAGGAATACCCTCACCCATAGACTCAAGAGAGGTAGCAAGACTCAAGGAATTCTACATGGATGAGGATGAGGCTAGGGATTTGGTTTTCTTTAGTGATTTATATCCATCAAAACCATGTATCAATGAATAAAAATCAAGAAATGAAAATAAAAAGCACATGATGGTCTTTTTTATTATCTCAGTTTAGTGGAAAAGGGCACACATGATACAAAATGTACCTAAAAGGTTTTAATTTTTTAAGAAATTAACTTTAAATTTTGATACACAAAAATGTTAATAAGGTACTAAGAAATGGCAATCTAAAGATGGTTTCAAGTTTTTTTAGGCTAAAAATATTTATGTATTGGAATTGATATGTGGCTTAGTATTGGGGCCTACCCCCTCACTTCACACACCATAGTATAAGGGTGTCAAGTCATTTTCCAGTATATACCTGATATCCAGAGTTTACACATAGTCAACATACTAAGTTGGTTCTCCCCTTGGTGGTGAAATTCAATTAGAATAGCTGGGATGAAAGTTACCATTAGGTGATGAAATCCCAGTCAGTTTCTTTATGTCAATGTTTGATGAATTGATTGTGTAAGTGGTTTGGTATGTGTGTGAAAAGAAGTGATTAATATGATAAATTTATCCACCTAAATTACTCTATGTGAATTATCTAACTAAGCAAGGAATGGATGAAATTCTTTTTAAACCTTTAAAAGAATATTAAAAAAACAATTTTGCTTTTTTATTTTGAATTAAGACAACAATCAAGATAAAAGGAAATGAATGAATAAATTCACAATGAAATGTAATAAGAATAATGATACCTTAGGATCCCCATCAGGTGTACTACAATGCTATAGTAATTTTTTTTTCC
Organism: Torreya grandis; assembly: GCA_037957365.1. NCBI lineage: Eukaryota > Viridiplantae > Streptophyta > Pinopsida > Cupressales > Taxaceae > Torreya > Torreya grandis. The sequence continues at coordinate 165,713 of JARHVA010001468.1, forward strand.
TTTTAATTTACTTTTCTACTAAAAACTTTTAAAGAAATGTAGGGTTTGTGAAGAATACATAGAGATACGAATATAGTTATGCATCAATTGAATCTAGAAAATGAAGGAAATTATTTTTTCTCAAAAGAATAACCTACACACAAAAGGACAACTTGAAAAAAATGGATTAATATATACATATGTGAGTTGCCTAGTTAGGAACCAGTCCTAGGAAGTTATCAACTTCCTCAAGTGGATGTCAGATCACTGTTTTCATAATTAAGTGGATAAACAAACACTAAAATTAAAAAATGTAAAGATGTGATAAGATGTGATAACAAAGTGATTATGAATTAATCTTCATTTAAACTATCAATGTAAGTAAATTATTCATCCTAATATGTTGTGGCATTATTCACATCCTCTTGTATAACATCTAGTTGGTCAAAAGTGGCTTCAACTAAGGGAGAATAAACAGTGACACAAAGTGTTAAATCAAAGGCAGCATTACTCTGTTCAATGAAAAAGGGTTGAGATATAATGGGTAGATCAATAATATTAATGATGTTGTACACAATTCTGAGTAGAGTCATCTACACATTAATTCCAATTTTTAAAAGGCAAGAGATTAAATTAGATTGGATTGAAGAAAGAGTTTTAGGATAAAAAGGATTGGATTTAAAAATATAGTGTAGGGATCGATGTCAACCTTACAAAATTGGTGTTGATTTAGATGAATCAGCATTAATTCTATTTAAACTACACTTAATTAATACAAGAAGTTACAACATGACAGACGATAATGACAAAGGAAAATAGAGAGAGATATTATGTTCTAAGAGTGGGATAATCATAATAAACATGAATATGAACAAGAAAAGAAATAAATAAAATAATAATTACCTTAAACTGAATTGCAAGCAAAATGAAGGCAAAATGTATTCTTCCCATAGGTGTAAACAATCCTTCTAATTCATGATGATGGATGTGGACTGGGTATAGCAAAATTTTGATAGAGTGGTGCTAAGGTTCTCCTTAATTCTCCTAAAAAATATACGTAACATTTTGAGATTCAAAAATTTGTGGCCCTTGAACCAAATGGTTGACTGTGTATACATAGATCATCATTGATTGGTAGAGTCGGCACTGATTATAGGAGAATTGGTAATGATTCACCATTTTTAGTAGGAGATTGGTTTCATCCATGTTGATTTATTCCAACTATATTTAATTTATATTATAGGCATAGGGTTTTCAGGAATAGGTTTATATGTGGGTAGGTTGGTTAAAGGGTTAGGATTTCATGGGTTCTAATTAGATTTAGGTGGTTAGGGAGGTAAAATGGTAATTTGTAAGAACCAATTTTTGGGTACCTGATGGTAAATAATGTAGACTTTAGGATAGGTGTATTTAAGATAATAAAATAATAATAATAATAATAAGGTCCCTATGACACCAAATAAATCATATATAGCATATAAAATTGTTGTCTACAAAGAGAGCCTCTAGATATAGAATAAACGCAATACATTGATCATCAAACTATATGACCTTACCACAGTCATACCACTATAGACTAAGTTTCACTAAAGTTCTACATCCAAGAGCACATAATGAGAAGAGTCTGAGGAAACCATGAAAATGCCTCAAATATGAGCTCTCACTAAATATAAGTATTAAGAGGTTATAGTAAAATACACATAAATACCCTATGGTAATTTATAAATCAACACAAAAATTAATAATAATATAAAACTTAAATGATAGAACTCACACAGTGATTATAATATCTCAACACATCATAACCATAGGACATAAAGTATAAAATCATTAATCCAATTATCTAGCATTAACAAGCATTCAGAATGGAGATAAAAGATAATTGAAATACAGCATAAACCCTTTGTAAAAACTAGGAATTGTATTCGTTAAAAGTAAGAGTTGATATAATAATAAACTTTGGCCAATTTTATAGTCTAAATATGAAGGAATAAGTAAGTCAAATCCTACCTTTAATCCATCACTTTTGAGCAAGTTTTTTATTGACCCACTATATTATAATACAACTTTGCCTTGTATAGATGAGGTTGGGGCTCACCTTCAATTAGCATGATGATCCCATCTTAGGCCATGATGGGCACTCATGATATTTAAAATCATAATTCAAAATAAACAAATCCCATAAAACTCTCAAAATATATGTGGGGACCACTTAGTTGATACATGGAGGCAGTTGTGAAGTTCCAACTTCTAATTGATTTGCTCTAGCATCTCTAGCCTATAATATGGATATCAAGAGGTTGAATTATTTGTCCATCTTGGCAAGCTTCATCATGGGCTTAGGTAATATCACCTTGGCTTGAGTTTCTAGCCTTTGGTAGACTTGGAAGGGTGTTTCCATTAATACCTAGACCCCAAAGATCTATTTGATGCTTGTCGTGGATTGCATTGATAGATCCAACATTACTTGAGCCCCTTATTAGTTTGATTTATCAACCTTCTCACTCATTACCTGGTCAAAGTTTGTAGACATCCAATTCCTAACATCATTTATGTTGGAATTGTCAACCTTACTTGAATTACACTCAAATGCACAATTTAGGCCAAAATCACTTAATCACACTAAATGGTTGGAGCTTGTCATATACAAGTGTCAATTTAGGCCAATGTATCCCTAAATGGGTCAATGAATTTTATGTGACTCATAAATTTTATTAAATAATTTTGATTCAAAATGATGATTTCACATTTTGGTGCTTTGGATCACTCTTTTCTTTTAATTCATAAGCACATATCACGTGTTTTTGTTATTTTGTGTCAACAACATTCGAAACAAGATAATGGTCTATATGCATCTAACATTACCTTCTAATTCCTCTTGTTTCAAATTATGACCTAGTATTATGAATTTATGACCATTTTGATTAATTTTGCATCAATTTTCAAAGAATTACATGAAGATTTGATTAACCTTACTTAGGCAAATTAAACCAAATTATAAGCTTAAGTAAGAATTCCATGGAGCAAATTGAATATTTCTTTATTGGAAATTGGCTCTTAATATCTTTATCACTTAATGACATGATCAATGGGGTGGCATCCATAAGCCATAAATGCAACAAATATCAAGTTTATGGGTACCCATGCCTAATTAATGCCTCTTCCTCCTAGATATTTATGAGGATATTTATAGATTTATTATGAAATATTAGATTAATTCATGGCCACACATCTCAATCTTGAGATGGATGGTCATGGTTGATCCTAAACCATTTGAAAAATCTATAAATAGAAGGACATAGAACATCATTTTTAAGCTTAAATTGTGTAAACTTATAATGCAATATTCTCTCCACAAGTCATTTGTGTAGTTTGATAAATGTTTTATTTGCAATAGGATAACTTCATTTGATATGCATAGATTTGATTTATTATCTTGATCTTAGATTGTACATCGTGATCTTGAGATAATGGAGGAGCTTGACATCCATTATTAACAAAGACAAGAACACCAAATCAAGGGGAAAAAGATGTTTGGAGCAACTTTTGGATGGTGGAATCACTTGGGGGGAAGGTAATATGCATATGTGATTTCTTTCAATTGCTTTTTATTATCATTTGCAAATCCTGTTGAATAGGTTGGCCTAGATTGTTATTTCTTATGCATTTTTTTGTGTTTTTCATGACTAATGTTTGAATTAATCCTCTTTGTAATCCAACACTATATAATTGACCCATATGGACTCTAAATGCTCCATGGTCTAGTAGGGTGCCATCTGGGTGGAATAGTATTGGTAAAAATAGAGTTACACATAAAGATGAACATGTAGGTAATAACAAAAATCAATAATATTATATTATACACTATATTAAACTCATATGAGAGATTAAAAATATATAATAAAACTCTTTTTTATAATTGAAATGATCATATCTCCACCATAATCTCTCACATCCTTATAATAACTAAAATAACAAACCAACTAACTAAATGAAATCATCTTGTATATTATTTTTATGAATAATAACAATAATATACCAAACAACTATTAATGTACTATTTTGTAACATATAATATTTACATTATTACATAATAATAATGTAAACACACCTCAACATTCACCCCCTTGTGAATATTGTTAAACTTTAGTCTACACCCCCTTAATGTGAACATGGGAAAAAACATTTCTCACATATCTACACCTATACTCATGAAATGGTGATTTTCATGGGACAATCACAAACCTTATATATGTTTTTATAAATGATTGACCAATAACCAAAAATAATGTTTTTACAAGTGGCTTACCATAAACTACAAAACAATGGTTTTATAAGTGGCTTACCATAAATCACATCATGATGTGCAATATAACTACTAGCTCTCATCATTATCACATTTTAGAGAAGTTACATAAGAATATTTATTTCACTTATGAAAAATTTTAATAGACGTACATCATCTATTCTTATTCACACAACTAAAAACAAACACACAAATGAAAATAAATTCATCACTAAAGCAGGAAGTGGCCCCATCGCTAGTGGCTAACGAGAGGCTATGAAACCTACATCTTTTTTTTCTTCCTTCCTCTAGTATATGTTACTTATTTAGCCTAATGTGTTAATGAAGCTTGATTGAGGAGAGACCCCTCCCATAATCTAGACATTGTGTATAAACAAAAATGCATTTATAGAATAAATATTTTTATATTTTAAAATTTTTGACAATGACTTTATATGACACCTAAGCCTAAATAGCTTTGAATTTTTTGACATGTAGATATTTTGAATTTTTAGACTTGAATATTTGATAAAAATATGACATTGACACTTTGGATTTTGGTCAGACATACTCTTGACATAAAAATGAAATATAATTAAAAAACTATATACAAAATTAGATTTGTAAAAATAATTAATTATAAATCTACTTATTTAGACATTACAACCAATAATAGACCTAAATATTAAACTAAATAGTAATAACTAAAACTAAACAAAGGAAACTTAATGATAGAAATAACTATGAAACCAACTTCCACTATGGACTTCAAGTTAATAAATACCATACAAATTAATGGACTTAATGACACTTAAAATGACTATTGTAATAATTTAAACTCACCTAAATGAATGACTTAACCAACTATTTAAAATAACTACTTAACTAAAATAAAATATAAAATACCGACTAACAATATTGATGAAAGAATCCACAGATGTGAAAGGTGACTTAGGAGTGAATGTATGGAGAGAGCGAAGTGGCCAAAGAAGACTACATGGCAATATAAGATCACATATGTAGAGATTGAATGGAAAGTATATGAATTAGCAGTGGCTAAGACTATTAAACAAACTTTGAATATGCCTTAGAACACTGACATAGAGCATTTCAAAGCAATTCTTTATAACTAGAATGATGTTAAAAGAGAGAATCTTCTATATCTCACACATGGAGTTGCAAAATATATTATTCTATCATGGAATGAACTACAACTTCAAACAAAAGATACACAAGATTGATGGTCGATAGTTTGAACTTGGTATAGCATACTACATGAACTTACGAACACAGCTGAATACGATGAAGTCCAAGATAAATAATGTAGCATGGGACACAGACTATAATTTCATGGTGTATGGATAGGATCTATAACCTTACAGATAATTATACATGATGGTGGTAGACTACAGGTGATCCAAACCTCAAATCAATCATAGACCAGTTTGAGCATACGACACCCAACGATATTTTCATGGTAGATCTAAAGATGATGGTATGAATCCACAACTATCAAGACTAAATAGGATACTAAGGAGTGTAAAAAATTGGTATAGATATGTAGAATTCATCAAATGAGGACTAAAATCTTGCATAGGTGGATCTAAATGAATTTTCCAAATTTTCTATCATTGTAGAACAAGAATCAATGGAGGTGATGATTGAAAATTAATTTGTCAATCTCATATCACCAATATTTCCATTAAGACAAGATATTACAAACTTGAGTACTGGTTCTTCACTATCAATTAAAAAATATACATAGCATTCTAATAAAAAACAAATCTAAAACAAATTTTTGAAAAATTTCACTCCCATCATTATGGATAACGAAGCATGATAATTTTCACTTCATCACTCTAAAAATATTCATTATCTCAAGAATAAGATAGCTTTGATACTAGATTAAAAATAGAATTGCATAGAGAGCCGAACACACAAGTAATAACAAAAATCAATAATATTATATTGCACACTATATTAAACTCATAATGGACATTACAAATATTTAGTAAAACTCTTTCCTATAATTTAGGAGATCATATCTCCACCATAATCTCTCACATCCCTATAATAACTCTAACTAACCAACTAACTAAAACAAATCACCTCGTATATTATTAGTATGCATAATAACAATAATATACCAAATAACTATTAATGTAATATTGTGTAACATAAAATATTTAAATTATTACATAATAATAATGTGAATGCACCTTAATAAATAGCACATAGATACCTCCTTGAAGTAGGTTAATATCTTCCTGCCCTCTTCCAAGGTTTCAATTAGATTATGAGACATGACTAACCACTCCTCCATAGTAGCTTTCATTTTCTTGGAGTATATTTGATACAACCCCAAGTTTGAGGTTAGAATTATTTTAAACTATGGTAACATACATTTGTTAATCAACACCTACATTTTTGTACACTTTTTCTCTATCTCTACAATCCTCTTAAAGTAAGCTTGAATCTACTGGATAAGCACATTGGTCTCAACAAGAGTCTCCACTACCTTCCCAATAAATAATAAAAGTAGGAGGGTGTCCTTTACCTACCCAATCAATTTGAAGGGGAAAGATATCTTCACATGGGCTTCCAAGGTTTAAACCTAGATTTACATGTCCCTAAGGAGCTTTTCAAACATATCATGGGTTTCCCAGAGAATAGAGAGTGGGTCCCTAGCCATCCTTTATTCCTTAGTGGAATTCATCACCTTAATGAGGGAGCAAAAATCCTAATGGGTCTATCAAACCATTAGGTTCCCTTCTTGGATGAATATTTGCATCAATGTCCTCTTCATTCTACCTATAGTTCAGTCGAATCTTTACTATACATTTGGGTCACCCTGGGTAGTCATCTCTAGTGCCTACGACCTTGGGACTATTCCATAGGTTGTGATAGGTGTAGGAGGGTTGGTCAAGATGGTGGTGAAGGGTGAAGGATGAGGTGGAGGGGAAATGGAGGAAGTGGATGGGGTAAACAAGGAAATAAATGGAGGTGGAGGGGGCATGGTAGCAAAAGGAGGAAGAACAAAAGGGGATGACCATGGGAAAAAGTATGCCTACCACTAATCCTAGCTCATGTTCACTTGAGATGGAATTTCCCCTTAGAAAGGGTCAATAAATAGAAGGGAAGAGATTGGTTGGTTGACGAAAAATCCCAAGGTACCCTCAGTAATAGAAAGATGGGGATGAGGATTAATGCACTCAGGTATTGTGGCTAGGGTTGAAAGAACTATTGAGGCTAATAAAAGAGGTTATGTTAGATTATAAGGCCTTTAATATGTAGTTAGAGTGTGAGCTACCTTTTGCTTCTTCTTGGGCATCTTACCCAGGTCATCTCTGGGTGTTGTAGTAGAAGGATTGGTTGGAATAGTAAAAAATACAAGGGTCGATGGTGGATGAACTAGAACTATTGAGTGAGGCACCAAGATGAATAGAGGGGGAATCAAGATAGTTCCTTCCACTGATAGTATACTCTTGATGTTTGCATCCATGCTTGTTGATAAATATGCACATGTTGGTACCTAGACTAAAGGCAAACCCAAAGAAGGCACCAAAAGGGTTTTGGGTTATGAAATGGATGGAGTAGAGGGTAATAAAGAGGTAAGGATGCTTGGGTGGCTTGATTTCATAATTACTTAGGAAAATGATAGAGGGGGTGTAATATGGAAAAAAGAAGGCACCATTTGGGGGGCTTATGAGAGTGGAGCAAAACTTGTGGGTGTCAAGACCAAGAGTTAGAAAGCAATGGGAGTGAAATATGGAAGTGAGATAGAAGAAATTTTATGTGTAATTGGTGAAACTTGTGTTAGTGCCTATTTGGTAATCATTACAAGCTCACCCTCAAACTATCAGTCACATTAAACCTCATGGTATACGTAGCCTAGGGTTGAGGTGTCAGTGGTTAATTCAATTATACCTAGGTTACCTATCATTAAGTAATGTGGGTATTACCCGGTCTTGGCTAAACTATTGAATCTACCAAAAGAGGCTAAGGTGGAATTAGGGCATGAGGAGTGATTGGAGGAGGTGGAGGTGGAGTCAGGACATGAAGAGCAAGAGCCATTAGAGGAAGTAGAGCTAGAACTAAAGCATGAGGAGGAAAATTTGGTAGAATGCCCTTTAAAATCCTCCTAGAGATAATAGGAGGAGTTGGCGTTCTATCCTCCATGGATTAAATTAGAGTTAGAGGGGGAGTAGATGGGCCAACTTGAACCTTCTTCCCTTTTTTTTTCTTATTCAAAATGATTTGAGATAATATCTCCTTATTATTAGTGGCATCCAAGTAGAGCTCATAATCAGCCTCTATTTGATGACTGTATTTGAAATTAAGGTAGGTTAACTACCATGCCAAGATACCTCAATTCATCCCCTTAGGGTCCCAATGCTAGATCTCAGATCTCAATAGGGCTAAATATTCCCACCTGACTACCATCTTCTAGAGGGGATGGAAGGATTTATACATAGTTAATAGATAGTTATCATGAGTGATGGGCACTCCTTATGTTGATGACCTATACAAAATCCAAATATTCCCTCCACTATCTATTCAATGATTTCCTCCTCTACCAAACTATGTAGGACCAAGTATAGCAAGTGGAGGGGCTAATTGAGGACACTTTCAATTTTGATCATAGTGTCTTTTCTATATTACCAGTAGTCCCAAATGGAAATGATGGAGTCTTAGATGTCTTAAGATAGCTATGGCATCAGGGCCTCATTGATCACATTATAGACCACTGTATAGAATTACTCATGGATATATTAGACATAGTTCTAGAATAAGTGGACATGTAATTTGTACAAGGCCACATGGAATGTCAAGCCCCCAAGAACTTATATAGGAAAATTGAATGGTTTGAAGGAGAGAGTCTCATAGACCACATTCACAAGGTATCTCATCATATATAAATTACCTCTAGCTCGAGCATCTATGATGGCATTAACCAACTTGAAGTTGATCAAGCCTCCTATGTATAGAACTTCTGAGTGTGTGAGGATCATATGTAGGAGGAGCACCCATAGTTCATTAATGTGTAAGTAGTCTTGGACCCTAAACAATTGGTTCAATAAAACTATACCTGCCTAGACTTCCTCCCAGAAGGTGTAGACTATGTATGCATTTATGTCCTCCTTGATAACCCATTTAACATCTAGGTTCTTAGCCTAGTTGTGTAGGATGTTGTATATTTAGTAGACCTTGATTTAGGCCTTCACCATTGCCACATCATAATAGAATGTCTAATCTATGAGGGAGTAATATGCCTTGTAGGTGTTCTTAGAGATATTGATAATCTGGTTTTGATACCTGGGTGAGAAAACTCAATCATGGACCACATCTTACTCTTGAATGGTGGTTATAAGGAGGCTTTTGAATAAATTAGTGGATGGAAATGCCTCTAGCTTGGTCAGGGATCTATAAATTATGCATTTATTATAGGACCAAAGGTCATCCTCAAATTTTTCTTGTTGTTCATGCTTAGAATATGTCTCCAGGCACTTGTTTGACTGCTTTGAACATGTCATTATAGTGATTAAACTTGGTCAAACTAATAAGTAATATGATATCCTAGTACTTAGACTCAACCTTTGGGTTTGAAGAGGATGTGACCATTATATCAAGATGGAGTGGCAATAGGAAGGCTCTAAGTGTATGAGGTATGAAACATAGGGGTAATCTACTATAATTAGAAAGCTAAGAGTTGGAATGGTCTCTAAGGTTGCAGTGCTAACCATTATTTGGATTTCTATAGGCTTTTAAAAATACATACATTAGCCCCTATATTAATGGAATTTGGGGGCTTACTTGATACAAATTCAAATTTGAGTTGGTGGATAGATTTTCTCTCTTTACTTATAAATCTAGAGTTAAATTTGGAGCCCACAATCCTCCGCTACCAACCAGATTTAGCAATGGTGATGGGATGTTTTAAATTTATCCAATCATGCTCAAATTTATATTTTGTTAATGCATAGCACATGGTAGGAATGTTTTCATGTCCTTTTGAGGCTTGCTAGTTATCTCCCACTTTATGACACATGTATTTTGCTCATTGATCCTCATGTTAATGGTTAACACCTAGCCATGGCTTCATACTTTGTGTCATACCCCCATGAAGGGAGAGGTGTTATTTAAGGACATTTGATACTATAATTTGTTCTTTAGCTTATCTTTACCCCATTCTAACCCTTTTATTACCTTAGGTGGCCACCAGTTCATCTACCTTATTGGGTGACATGGCACTTTCAAATTAGGTCGAGCTATCCCAAACTCTGACATCTCTGACAGGTCTGGGGACTGGCTACTTTAGCAACTCAATGATGTTTTACCTTCTAATTAGTTCAGTCTCTTTCACACTTTGACATCTTTGACAAGTCTAGGGACTGGCCACTCTAATAATATGATGGCATGGTACTTTTAGATTAGGCCAGGCCTTAGACATCTATGATAGGTTTAGGGACTAGCCATTGTGATAACTTGATGACATGGTACCTTTACATTAGGTTAGGATATTCTAGGCTCTAACATCTTTGATAGGTTTGAGGACTGACCACTTTGACAAATCAACAACATGGATGATTCAAATTAGGCCAAGATCCTCTGAGCTATGACATCTGTGATATGTATAGGGATTGGTCACTCTAAAAAATTATCAATATCAAACCTTTGGATTAGGTTGGGTTATCCCAAGCTTTAACATATCTCATAGGTCTAGAGATTGGTCACTCTAATAAATCAATGGCATGGAACCTTATTATTAGGCCAGGCTCTCCTATAAAACCCATAAAAAGACTAAGTGGAAAGACATGTAATACATTTAATATTTACTCATCTGTCATTAAGATCTTGATTTTCTATGAATGGAAATAGGTTTATTGCTCTAGGAAAGGAATGAAACTCCAAGAACTTCTATCAAAAATGAATCTATAATGTTAGCACACTAATCCACAAAATAAAAAGTCTACCTTAGTCATAAAAATAAATAAGAAAATCAAGGAGACATAATATTCCAAGGATTTAAGTTCAATCAAAATTGACAAGAACAAAATAAAGGACCCTGGAGCTCTAGTTTCTAGGATTTTTTAGAGGGGTCCCCCATTTCTAATAAAAGGGTGTGTATTGGCCACAATAATAGCCTATTCTATAAATGCAATTTATTTCATGACCATTTCCATAAATACAACCACATTCATATATTTAGGCACCTCATCCACCACCTTTTCAAACCCCTCCTCCAAGAATAATACCCAATTCTAGATTCTTTAGTGACCTTGGTGATCCTATTCAAGTAGTGTTTCACAAATTAGTCATAGCCAATATGATTAGTTAGTCGATTCCAAAGCACTTTCATAAAGGTGTACCTTATCCTAATTGGTATAAAGAGCATGAGTTCTATGAATACCATCATGTTCATGTAAATTCTATATGTCAATGTGTATAGTTGAAGCACCTCATTAATAACATGTTGGAAAATGGAGAGATCTAGTTGGATAATAGAGCTTGTACTTCCAATCAAAACCTAGGTATTTATCGAGACCCATTTCCACAACATAACAATATGAATCAGAACTAGAAATAATTTAGGCCATTATAACAACAATAAAAATAGCAACAATAGTATCAATAATAGCACTAACCATAGAATGGATAGAACCAAGGCCAGAATGACCCTCATAGCCAAAAGACCTATCACAAAGTTACACATGAAGATAATAGAGTTTTAGGTCATGTTTAAGGTGGTTATGTATCCATAATTACCATCAACCCTAGACCAAATGTAAATAGACTAAGACCATTACCTAAAAAATTATATCAGCCTCCTTATGTTGATAATCCTTCCTTGACCTGTGACCACAACCATATACACTAACAATCAAGATTTACCATCCTAGGACCTTTTCCTTATTATTACAATGGTAATTTACCCAATCTATATTGTGTAATCATAACTTTATGTACTAAAGTTACCATTTTAGTCCCACAATAACCTTCTACCATTGAACCCATTTAGTCCACCATACTAGCTAAGAGTAATCCAGTTACTAATGCAAAATAAAAAATGGATGGTATTATAGAATAACTACAAAATACACCCACACAAATTTCTATTTTGGATTTTTTATGCACATCTACCATCCACAAAAATATCCCTATCAAAATCATGAGCCAATCCTAAGTACCTAATGACATTACGCCAAACAAATTTCAAGCTTTGGTTGGACACCTATCCCCAAGCTAGTAATTGAATTTTGACCAAAGTGATATGTCATCCCTATGCCCTCTCTAAAATAACCCATTGTATATTGAAGTTTTCATAACATGGCATAAATTGAAATGCATCCTCATATATAATGAATCAAGCCTTAATATTTTGTATCTGAAGTTAATCAAGCATCTAGGATATACAACAATTGACCTTCAACTAGAGACCATTACTGTCAAGGCCTATGATAATGAAGAGAAGGAATCATAGGAACCATTTATTTACCAATTATTTTTAGGCCTTTGACCAACAACACACTTTTCCATGCCATGTATCTAGATCTATCATATAATTATTTTTTGGGCAGACCATGCATACACAAAATTTGAGCAATACCTCCAACCTTACACTAGTATATCAAGTTTCCTCATCCTATCATGGATGTAGCTATTCATGGAGACTTATAGGCATATTGGTCCTACAAACATTTAGAGGTTGAATATGAGAGCTATAATTACCATTTTAGCCTAGACATAGTACCAAAGAAGGAGAAGGACAAGGATATACTTGTTGAATTACCAAATACCAATTACATACACCCTGACAGCCTTGATTCAACTTCACATATGTCTCCTATTAAAATTTCCAATCATTTTACTATTTCATACAATAGTATAGGAAAATACTTTACACATACTACCTTCCATATATCCAAGATTTTGTAAAAACCTAAGCCTTATGGAAGGCCCAAAGCTAAGCCAATTTGTATGGAATGGTAAAAAAAAAGGAAAGTAAAAATTCATAGTGTCGTACTTATTATTTTCACACCATCCACTAGCCAAGAACAAGACCCACTTGCCAAAGATAATTATTACTTGTGCAATGATGATTTAATTGATTGCTACCAAAGTACAAAGTTTCCCATCCCCAACAAGATTATGAAGGCATATGCCTAGGGGAAAATTAGTAGGGTATTATTGAATCTATTTCTATAAAAAAGTATAAAAAAACTCATGGTATTCGATTTAAACCACCTGGGGGTGACCCCACCTATCTTATTCATGTTCCTATATTGATGACTAGTGATGATGATAATGGCAATGAAGCAGAGTCTAATCATAGTATATATGAAGACCTAGCCAATACCAACTTATTTGACCCTTACACCTTTTTTACCATCCAGCTAATAATATGACATTCCACACTTTCCCTTTATCATCCTCAACTCATATACTAGGACCAAAAATAATCCATAATGCCACTAGAAGAGTTTGATAATAATGAGGCCTTTTGTGATTTCATGGGCCTGAGAGACAAGGCTCCATTAGGAGATCATAAACAAGGATTCTCTATAAAATTAGATTCTATTACCTATTCTGGAGAGCAGGTAAACACCCTTAGCCAAAATAAAACATTGAGGTCCCAAAGTGAAAACCTCTTTGACAAACTTTTGGACTAGGGAAAAAGTAAATAAAAAGGCAAGTCTCTTGGTGAAAACCTGTTTCAAGATCCAGTAGAGAGGTATGTTCACCCTTCCTCAAATGAAGCTTAAGAGACCATTAATAGTTAACTTACATTTGGGTATAAATTCAATAAAGAGAAGTAACATGATTTTGAGAAAATTATCCAAGAGTGTCCTGAAGTGTTTGTTACATGGCCCCTTCCACCATTTGGAGATTTTTAATCATCACGTTTGGGGGAACTTGAAGAACCCATATCATTAGAGGACTTTTCCATCCCCAGCTAGTGTACATATTTATTGACTATCTTGGTAGACATCTCTACTCTCCTTATAGAAGATACTTCAAAAGTCAACATTGGGACTCCATATGATCCAAGTGGATGAAACTAAGTGCATCCCTCACAGAGGAGTAACATCAAGTTATTATATCTCTTCTTAGATAGTTCATAGACATTTTTTCATGGGCTTACTCCAGTATGCTAGGTTTTGATCCATCACTAGTTCTACACCATCTTGTAGTTCATCTAGATGTTAAGCCAATTAAGTAGAAACTGATAAAAATGCATCTTCACATTGTTATCTTGGTCAAGAAAAAATGGGATAAAGTCTTAGACATAAGATGTATTAGACCTATTGATTATTCAAGTTGGATCTCCAATATTATGCCAATCAATAAAAAGCCACAAGGTATCATATTATGTATTGATTTTTGAGACATAAATGAGGCCTACCTAAATGATGACTTTCCTTTATCAAACATCAACATTCTTTTTGACTCCAAAACTAGGTGTGAAATGCTTTCCTTCATGGATGGATTTTCAGGACATAACTAGATAAAGATTGCAACAGAGGACCAACACAAGATAGTGTTAACCAATCCTTGGGGAATACTTTACCATCAAGTTATGCCATTCAACCTCAATAATGTAAGGGAAATATACCAAAGGGCCATGACTATCTTCCATGATATGATGTATGATATTATATAAGACTATGTCAAAAACACACTAGGTAAATCTAAGACCTGTGTAGACCATCCATATGTACTATGGAGAATCTTTAAAAGGCTTTTGAGTATAAGGTTAAGCTTAATCCTAGAAATTATATCTTTAGTGTTACTTTAGGAAAAATATTAGGCTTTATTGTCTCTCATCAATGTATTAAATTTAATCCTACCAAGATGCTACCACCTTTTACTTTGAAGTAGCTTCATAGTTTGTAGGGAAAAATACAGTCTATTAGACACTTCATTTAACACTTGACTAATAAATTTCACTCATTTATTAGAGAAAGGCACTACCTTTTCATGGAACAAAGACTACCAGAAGTCCTTTGAGAACCTAAAATAATACTTGACCAATCTACTTGTTCTACTTCTACCTACACCAAGAAAGCCATTATTACTTTACCTATCCACCACTAAAAATGCCCTAGGGCACTTTTGGCCCAACATGCTGAGCACAAGAAAGAACATGTGGTGTATTACCTAAGATATACATTTGTATCATATTAACACAATTATATACCTATTGAAAAATCTTGTTTAGCTATGGTCTTTGTAACCTAGAAGTCATGTCATTACGTGTTCAACAATAAAATCATAGTCATCACCCAGGAAGATCTGCTCAAGTATATACTATCAAAAATATCTTTACATGACTATATAGATAAGTGGATCATGTTTCTGAGTGAGTTTTAGATTGAATATGTCAACCAAAAAACCATCAAGGGATAAGTGCTTACAGACTAGCTTGTCAAAGCTCTCATTTCAGATACTCAGCTACTTACTTTTGCATTTACAGATGAGTCCATCATGACCATAGTAGAAACACCTCCTAAAGAGAAGAAATGGAAACTTTATTTTGAGGGTTCGTTCACATATCATAGGATAGGATCAGGATTATTGTTTATAGGGGGATCTCATTCCTAAATCATTCTATATCAACTTTCCTTATACTAATAACATGGCTAAGTATGAAGCATTCATTATGGGGCTTCATCTAGAGGTACAAAGAAACATTAAACATTTACTCATTTATGATGATTCATAACTTATTATTAATTAGGTTAAAGACCAATTCTAGACCAAAGATGAAAATTTGGTACCTTACAAAGCCATGGTAAACACTTTTAAGTAGTAGATTTCTCACATTCAGTTTGAACACATACCTTGGTCCAATAAATGGATGTAAATGCCATGGATATAATTGATTCTTTGATCCACAACACATAAAATGAAAGATACTATCATTTTCTCACTGAACATATTTTATCTCTTGATTAGGAACCCTAAGTCATTGAAATGATATGTGATATTATTTATCCCAATTTTATTGGGTATTATAAACTATAAAATTACCTCCATGACCAAGTCCTTCCACTAGACCCTTCCCATAATAAACAAAATGCCTTCACACACCAAGACTCTCACTATAATTTAATTGGACCTACACTTTACCATAGAATCTTTGACAGAATTCTGATTCACTATTTTATTTAGGCAGAATTTGAATTAGTGTTGAGGGAAGTTTATGAAGGAGTTTGTGGGGGCCACAATAGAGAGCTCATCCTTGCCAAAATATATCCTATGTACTATATATTATTGGAAAACCATGGAAATAGATACAGCTACCTATGTTAAAATATGTAAACAACGTAAGAGGCATGCAAATTTGATCCATGCTTCATCATGAACACAATGACCACACCATGGCCATTTTCAACATGGGGAATCGATCTCATATGGAATATTAAACCTACTTCCTCAAATAGCCATAATCATATCCTTAATACCATAAATTACTTTACTAAGTGGGTTAAATCCATTCCCTTGCTTACAAGATGGGCAAACAAATTTCCAAATTCATCTTCAACCATCTCATTTTCCCTTATGGTATCCCATCCAATATTATATCTGATAATCATAGTTCATTTAAAAATAAGGATGTCAAAGCACTCTATTTTGAGTTAACATTACCCAACATTTTTCCACTACATATTACCCACAAGGTAATGGTCAAGTAGAGACATCTAACAAGACCATTGTCAATATTATTAAGAAGACCATCATTGATGTTGTCCATGATTGGCACTTGTAAATATTCCATGCCCTCTAGGCCTACCATACCAATTTATGTACTCCAACAAGACACACACTATATTCCTTATTTATGGTACTAAGTTCATTCTTCCTATCAAGGATGAGTTGCCTTCTTTGTACATTTCATTGAAACATATCCTTGATGATGAGGATTATAGATTAGTTCATCTGGAATAGTTATAACTACTAGATGAAAAATGCATGGCCACCATGAACATCCTTCAAACATACCAGAACTAGTTATGTGGTTAGTATAATAGGTGTGTGAAAGATAGAATCTTTTCCTCAAAGTAAACTAGAAGAACACCATTACTGATAAATATAAAAAATGCAAGTTCAAGCCTAATTGCATAGGACCTTTTGTGATTGTTGTTAACTATCTCTCTAGAGAATACATGTCAGCGATGCCAAAAGGAGATGAAATTGATGAACCCATGAACATAATACATCTCAATCATTATTTAAATTAAAAAACCAAATTTATTATCTATAAGGATCATTTTAATTGTACCATAATATCACCTTCCTTATACCATACCATATATTGTTCCACCCATACCTTCCCTATTGGTCAAAGTTTTTTACCTCCCCTGTCATATTTTTAACATTGGTTCTGATGTATTGGTACTTTAGGCACCTTCAGTGATTGGATTCAGATGAAGTTTCAGTGATTGATTCAGTCTTATGATTATTTGAGCACATTATTTCATAAAAAGATAGTATCTTAGAGCAATATGATAATGGTTTGACATTTACATCCTTCATTTTTATCATGTTCTATCTCATTACATGTGTTATTGATTCTAACTACCTTTGGGAAAATTAGTATCACAAACCATTATCGTTGTTCCCTATAACCTAGGGGCAATAGACCTATGTTGTTGTTTCATATAGCCTAGGAGAAACTTTTCTAACATGCCTTGTTGTACCCTTATTTTGTTGTTTCAGACATTGTCATTTGCCTATTCATGAATTTGTTGTTACTTATTTAGATTCATCATTATAGGGAGGAACTTCATTGACTTGAGGTCCTTCATAATTATGTAGGCATTACTTAATTTACATTGAGGTTAGCTCAGTCACCTCTTCTGCCATGCTCTCATCATTTTGTGAGTTATACCATTATGTATCTTTTAATTCTCCATTGATTTGAGATACTAAAAAACCCCAAAAAATTGGAAACATTTCCAAACATTCATCCATATAGGGTGGACTACAGTTGCTTGAGGTCCATTTTGACTATGTAAGTAGTGCTCAATTTTTTTTTAGGTCAACTCAGCTGCCCTTATTCTAACACTCACTTTTTTACAAGTCACTTTTATGTGCATTGTGCATTTGAAATGGATGCACTAATGAACCCTTTTTCAAATGCTCTCACCATTTTATGAGAAACCTAAGTTATGTTCTCATCATTTTTTGAGTTAGCCCATTATGTGTCTTTTAATTATCCATTGAGTTGAGATGCTTATATAAACCCAAAAATATTGATATATGTTAGAAAACCATTAAACATACCTTCAACATTAGGCCATTCAGATTGTATCCATTCCACTCAATACATGCATCTCCTAGTTGACAAGTATAACTGAAACATTCACTTGGATCTTGGCATGACCATTTCCATATACTAATTAATTTTTTGATCATGTTTCATCCCATTTCTAGGATAATTACACTCATCCTGCAGTCCATGTTGGACCTTGTGTCCATGGGACTATGTAGGCAACATCTACTTGCCTAGTGCATATAGAATCAGCTCGACCAGTTTTGTTGATTGATTTCATTCACCATTCTCTTAGATCATTCCTTCCTCTAGGTTTTTCTCTAAATTCTCTTTCCATTTTATGATTTATAGACCTCTCACACTCTTATCATTAATTGAGTCATTTACAATCTCATCATTTTATGAGCTTAGTCTTGTTCCAAGACTTGGACGTAGTGAACATTATGAACCAATTTTATTTGTGAGTGATCATTTCTTATCTTTTTGTGTGGTTTTAATCTAAGTTATGCTCTCACCGTTTCACAATTTTTTTGTGATTTATGTACTTGTAATTGGAGCTTCAACGCCTATTTTTTTATGCTTTTGATGTTTTGTAATCCATGTACACTCTCACCATTTTTTGAGCTCATTATTATGACAAACCTTAGATGTAGTAAACACTATGAATTACCATTTCAGTTCATTTATAACCACTCATCTTTTCTCTTTCAGTGTGATTTTTTATTTAATCCACACTCTCATCATTTTGTGATTTTTCTATGTTTGACTCATTCATGATTGTGAGTGCCACTTCCTCTTATCTTATGCTCTAATAATTTTATGAACCCATTCCCACTTTATTCTTAAGAAAGTTATCTTGATTGTCATTCATTTTATTCTATCCCACATTTGGGAGAACTACATTTCCTTGTATCCATGGGATTAAAGAGGCAATGTCCACTTGCCTAGTACATCTAGAGTCAACTAGGCCACACATTCCTTATTCTTTTATTCTCCCCCCCGCTCGACCATTCTAATAGTGTTTTTCCTTACTAATTAAGGGTAACCTTTGTCATCCTACCTTTGTTGTTATTCCCTATATCTTAGGGGAAACCTTTTATGCCGAGCATAACACTTCTATTATACATAAACAAATAGTTAGATTAGTTATTTATTTTGCATTGGTTTAGGTTATTGTTTGTTTTATTTACCTTAGACTAATTTCTTATTATTTTTCCTTAGATTAGTTGTCTGCTCTTATTTTTTCATTGGTTTAAATATTCATTGCATTGTAGTTTCCAATTTATTCATTTTGTTCATATGCCATGCATTCATTATTCCTTAACTTAGGTTGTGTGTTGCTTTTATTTTAAATTGATTGTTTATTACCTTTATTTAGCTTAGACGCTCATTGGTTGTGTTTTGTTTAGTCTTTAAATTCATTGATTAATGACTCACTTTTTATCTTGGCTTAGTTTGTGTGTTTTTGTATGTTAGTTTTGTTAATCTTAATTGGTTGATAACTAACATTGTTTCTTTCATTAGTATTTCAGTTCTTTTTCTTAGCTTGTTTGTTTTCCTTTATTTGTTTAATTGATTTGTTTATTCTAATTAATTATTTAATAACTTGTTTTATTTTTCCTTCCTTATTTTTATTGTCATTAGATTATCACACTTTGTTTTACACTTGAGTCTTTATTAACCATATCTTGTACTTGAGTTATGTATAGTTGCATTCATTCCTACACTTAGCTTATTTGCATTATATTCACTTAGGATTTTAATTTTTATATCTTACTTCTAAATTTTTTATATTTAAATTTAAATTAATTTTTTTCCATGCTTAGGATATGCATTGTTATTATAATTTTCTATAACCACGATGCATAATATCATAAGCTAAAACAAAAATTAGACCAATTTATCTATCAAACAATGTAATGGGTAGTACTTCTCCTTATTCACAACTAGCATATCCAAAACCCATAAGTAACCAAATCACCATGATTATATTATGTGCTAATATAAATGTGCATCTCTGAATAAGCATATATAAATGTCATATAACATGAGCTGATAAAAACAACACATATGGCAATATAATAAATGAAAGAGCACACATGTTTACATGGAAAATAAACATCCACAATGATAAATCATCACATCTAAACATGAGATCAACATGATAATCAATAGAGCATCACATATATCAAAAGAATAACAACCCATGTACAAAGACCTCTAAGGACCAAATATGAGTGTCAATGTATCTTGCATAAAAATACCATATACATCATGAATATATGCATATCATAGTGTTAAAATATAAAATATGCCAAATAGATCTAATAAATCAGCTCTAACTCTGTGAGTCCATAGGTCCTATAGTAGGAGGTGGCTCTGGTGGTCCTGGTGGTGGTGATGTTCATGGTTGTTCTACTAACTGACCTAATGTTGTACCATGTGTCTTAGATGTATCCCATGCTAGTTTAAATGTGCATATTTGTATTAGTTATTTTCTCAAGATTCACATTGTTATTCTATGCCATCTCATCGTCACTCCATTTATGGACTTTTTTCATGAACTCCCTTTGCCAATTTACCTGAGCACGAAAAATTATTTTTGACTGATTACCAATGTATCCCACCCTATTAGGGTGAAATTAGTTTTATGTTTCTCAATCCACCCTAATAGGGTAAATCACTATGCTAATGATTATAACCACCTTTGGGAAAATCATTATTTTTTCCAACCTAACCATCCTATAGGGGATTTTCATTATGCTAATGATTATAACCACATTTAAACAAATCATTATTACTCTCCATCTGCCCTACTAGGGCAAATCCTTGTGCCACTAATTATAACCACCTTTAGTAAAATCAATATTTCTACCCCTATTACCGCTAGGCTATGTCATTTTTCCTCTTTTCAAGGGCCCGTTCAATGACACTATGTATTGCTCGATCCCTTAAGGGGGCATCTAGGGCTCATCCGTCACCTTCTGGGGCATTATCCAAGGCATTAACAAATTTATCATTCTTTGAAAAGATATTATTGTGTATGTGTCTTTTAATTCCTTTTCAAATATGGGGAAAATGTAGACACCCCATTTTAGCCACAACTATGTTCCAACCAAACTTTAGATTGATTTCCACCATATAATGCAAATTAATCTTAGATGTTACTAGATGTCCCAAATTCATCTACACATCAGACATAACTACCTAGAATTGTGTTGAGGCATCCATATTTAGGGTATTATCTTATACGCAATGATAACCTCCCATAGATTCATATCCATTCAAGTTGTGACCTATGAAATTGACAAACTAGCCTTTTGACCCATTAAGTGGGGTACTTAATCAATTCCTAAAATGTCAAAGCCCTAAGAAAAATTAATTAACTAAGTAAATCCAATTAATTTCTTAAGTGAAAATTATGTGTTCAATTAGTGAATATTTTATTTTCTAAAAAGGAAATTTTAATAAAATGATGTCATGATGATGTCATCATCCTCAAAGTCAAGGAATTAGAAATATCTTCATAAATTCCTTGAATTTAAAAATGGTGAGCCATACTTAATAAATGGGATCTCTATCCCAAATATTAATTGCTTGTCCCCTCCCAACCTAACCATGATTAAATCTAACCTAACTACACTTGAGTTAGAGTTAGTTAAAAAACCTATAAATACAAGTGCCATTACTATTGCTCTAACAATCTCTCAAGCCAAACTTATAATGTTAAATTATTGAGAGACAAGAAGCTTATTTGTGTAAATAATTAATGTCAAATTATCTCTACAAAGCTTCATTTTTTCATCACATTCCAAGCCAAGCCAAGCCAAGCCACAAGTGGACAAGGAGAGGTGTTGCTTGAAAAACAAACGCATTGACAAAGGACTCCATTAGACATAAACTCTGAGCATGAACACTCTTATATGCCAAAAACAATCACTATTTCACAATGAAGGTAAAGGTAGTGTTTTTCTTATCTTCTAGTTATATTTGAGCTAGTTACGTTATTTCTCACCCAAGTATTTAGGCAAGGTAGTTAATATTGTCATTGAGTTATTTGATTTGGGGTTTTGTATTTCACTAAAAAGAAAAGACTACTGATCTCCTTCATAATATTATGTTAAATTTTATACACTTCTTTAGAATAATGGATAAGGAATTTCAAAAAGAGAATCATGTAGAACTTTCCCACCACTTCCTAGTCACTCTAATTTTGAAAAGAGTTTTACCCTCCACTAGTCTTTGTATCAGTTGGTAAGACTTTTTGGAAATACCTCATCTTCCACCTTAAGTTATTTTTAAACCCAGAACACCAATAAAAAACCTACTTGCATCATCTCCTCCACCTACTAAAAACCAAAATATCTCTGAAGCCTCATCTAACAAACCCAAAAGACACTCCCATAGGTTGAGATCTAAGGAAGCAAGAATAAGATCATCTTCCTCGAGGTATTTAACAATTGGTATTGCCCCATAAGAATATATTTATAAATAATCTATGAGTTTGAGTCTAGAAGGAATAGGGGAGATGGTAGGTCAAAAGCACCTATTGGAAGTTTTATGTCTGAACAAGAGTATATGGAAGAATAAATAGAATAATATCTTGCTACTAGTAAATAAGTTCAAGAGGATGAGAAAGAGGGGTTTATATTATTATAAGAAATGGCACACACCCATACTCTTCCTATCCTATAACTAAGTGAGCATAATAATCTCTTTATTTTATATAAAGAAATAGATCTTTTGAAGACTATAATTTTGGTATTTGAGGCAATAAAAAGTGGATTGGATACATTAGTTCAGGTGGAAGTTGAGGAAAGAGTAGTTAGAACACAAGAACCTATAAAAAAGACATAAGAACATGCATTAATACCTAAAATAGCTACCTTTAAAGCAATGACTCCTAAGGAACATCTAACCAATGAACCTAAGCTACCTACATTCATAATCATTAAACCTGCAAACTATTCTACATAGATATGTATGATTGAAAATCCTAGCCAACTCATGCAAATTTTATTATAAGAAAATGGAAACAATAAAATTTTGAAGCCCTTAAGTTGAGTTTGCTAAAAACCTATAAAAGGAAGTAAAATAAAATCCATTTGTTAACATAAGAAAACAATAATTTGAAGAAACATATAGAGGAAAAAGATGAAGGAAAAAAGAGATAACAATTGACGGTATTGAGTCCTTAGTTCTTAGGTTTTTTCAAATGTCTATGAAATAGTTACAATGTATACCTCACCCTAGAGTACATGTTGTATACCTTAAATAACATTAGATTCAATTTCATGTTAGTAGATTTATTTTTGGGAATGATATTATATAGGATTGCCTTTTGATTTTTGTAATTAATATCTCAATGGTATAGAAGAACACTAAGACTTGTCATCTAAATTTTTCTAGCATGAGTTATTGGTGACCATTACCAAAACATGAAATACCAATGTCTTAGTGGTATATGTATAGTTTAGTTCCTATTGTTCCTATCTTATAAATGAGTTAATAAGAGGAAAATAAATGGTGAGATATTTCAATAGTATATATCACTACCCCATTAAATATCAAATCAATTATTTTATTTCCTATCAAAATTACTAAACAATGGGATAGTCTTATTTGAGACCCTGAGGTTAATGTTATTTTTTAGTATTCTAGGCAATAAGTCATTTAACATCTCATTTCTCTTTTTAACAATATTTGTAAATAAGCCCTCATTGGCTAAAAAATGAGATAGAGAGAACCAACACCATAGTTGAAGGGAAGGGATCCATACTCCATTAATAATTTCAAAGCTACAAATAGAAGGCTTGTTAAACTTATAAATTGTTTAAAATTTGATATGTTTGGATGGATAGGCATGAATTTAAATATTTCAATCCTTTGGTATCTTATCCCATACTGGACTAGAATAAGATAAACCATTGAACATGAAGAAGACAGAAAAAAGGGATTCTTGAAAAAAAATGGGATACCTTCCATATTAGTCAAAAGGGGATTAAAAACCTTTTGATTTCATAGCCATGCATGCCCACTTCATGACTACTTCTTCCTTTTATGGTCCTTCATGATCAACATTTTGCTTACACAATAGATGTGCAACACTTTAAGTTGGGGGGTATGGTGAGCCATAGAAATGTCCTTGTCTGATGTTTGAACCTTTCCTACTTTGTTCCTTTTTGTTATATATTCTATTCCAAATACTCATAAATCTACTCATGTACATATGTGATGTGTGTGTGTGTGTGTGTGTGTGTGTTTGTGTGTGTGTGTGTGTGTGTGTGTGTGTGTGTGTGTGTGTGTGTGTGTGTGTGTGTGTGTGTGTGTGTTTGTGTGTGTGTGTGTGTGTGTGTGTGTGTGTGTGTGTGTGTGTGTGTGTGTGTGTGTGTGTGTGTGTGTGTGTGTGTGTGTGTGTGTGTGTGTGTGTGTGTGTGTGTGTGTGTGTGTGTGTGTGTGTGTGTGTGTGTGTGTGTGTGTGTGTGTGTGTGTGTAAATTAAATCTTAAGTTTAATATGTTATTTCTAAGTTTTTTAATATAACTCAAATGATTTCATAATGGTTTAGTGTTTTCATTATTAATTGGAATGGGAGAAGATATATTTTTTTAATATTCAGGTATCTTATATCCATTATAATAGAAATACTCATATCCATTTTTTGGTTGGATGTTTTAAATTTATAGCACTCACAATAACTATTAATCACCAATAATAATAATAAGTTGAGTGCACTCTAGTAGCATCTTTAGGTGAACATTTCCAAAATCATAACCAAATGGTCAGTTATAAATTTTAATTGTCTTCCAACTTACTCATTGATATATAATAAACATTAAATGTGATGATATTTTTTTGTAATGAAATGAGGATACCATTAGACCCTGCTTTCATTTATTGATCATACATCCATATGGTTTTAACTATCTCAACACTTTCTTGTGTTTTTTTAATTTTTGTCATTGTAAATAATCTTATAGTTTTAAATTTTATGTTCTTAATTAAATAATAAATACCCCCCTTATCTATATTAAGAGAAGATTTGAAGGTGATTAGGATTTCAATTTAGGTTAGCATAAGCATATAAGCATATCAAGTGAAAAATTTATTATAATCTTTTATGTTTTCATTTATAAATCATAATATTGATAAAGGCATTGATCAATCCAAGTAAATTGATTTGAGGTAAAATTCCAAACAAGTAGGGTCCACCTACAAGGATTTGATGTGATAATCCTATCCATTAATTAGATATCTTCTATTCAAGTTGTGTGTTTACATTCCACTTGTGTGTGTTTATGTCTCTTGATTACCTTATTTGATTTATTTGTAAGTAATGTATATTATTATGGTTGATTTATTATCTTAATTTTAAGTACATTAAACTTTGAAAACAAATATTGATTTCCTTTATGCACATTTCCTTTTATGAAAATGTGTTTCCATTTTTTTATTTATAATTCTATAAAGAGTGTTTTATATGCATAGCCACTAGTATCCTAACCTTCCAAAGATCCTATTTTGAACTTATAGTTCCAATACCTTACCAAAGTATATGGACCACAAGTTGATAACTTAATGAATAATCACTCTCAATATACCAAGTGGTTGCCTTTCTTGAGCAAATTATATTGGGTTGTACACAGTGATTATAATGTGTCAAGTTTAATTATGGAATTTATTTTTCTATTCACAAGCCTATGAGTCTTTTGAAATCATGGCCTTTAGGTCCTATTCTATAACCACAAATTGTAATCTATCTTGTGATAATATTATTTATCACTCATGCTTGGTATTATGAATCCATAAGGAGGAATATAAAAATTCAAAAAAATTAAAATCCATATCATAAGAAAATGCAATGTTAAAAGGCATATTATATCATAAAATTCAAATCACACCAAAATATGTGATTTTTATTTGGCACATATTTTATCTTATGTAAAACTCAAACTCAAAAATTGGCCTCATGATAGAGTTGTGGTCCATTAATATTCAATAGGCTAGTAGACTAGGGTAAGAGATCTCATTATCTTAAATCACTATAAATTTTAGTGCCACCTACTTTCTCACATTATTACCCAATCTTATTAGTATTCCAAAAGATCTATAAGGGTTATTAAAGAGTAGGGAACATGTTTTGGGAAGGTATGATCCTTTTACTTTTCACATACTAACCTTCATGGGATGATAAGATCCCTCCTCCCCCTGTAGATATTATTTATCTAGGGTGTGAGTGATAGATCAGATTAAATATCATATTATCCTCGAAGTCAAAGGAGAATAGATCTGGTTGGAAGAGAATAGGTCAAAAAAGAGGAGAATAGGTCAGAGAAGAGGAGAATCATTATGGTCATAGATTCCTCCCCTTCGCTTGATATGGATCCCCATATATAGATAGTGGGACCTAGGAATCTATGATTAGATTTTATGACTAGATCCCCCATATATAGATAGGGCCTCTATACATACTTCACTAATTAGCCCAAGCTTACGTTATTAGGTAGGGGTCTTTAAGGACATTGATGTTGATAGCTTCTTAGTCTTTCCAACTTGATTTGAGTGACTTGTTTTTGTTAAATATCCATTTTTCAACTTAGTGTCACCCTCTTTCACCCACCACCCATTTCATTCCCCCCTTGATAAGCATGTTTATTTCTAAGTTATTCCCACTTTTCACACTTCTTATTCTCCATCTCTTTTGATATGGTAAGAATATGGTAGTTTTAGAATCTCCATTCCAAAATACATGTTTTATATTTTATTTGTTGTGAGATGCTCTCTTGATTATTTCCTTATATTTCTACGACTTCTCTTAGCTAGGCATTGGGACCTTGATCTTTTTATTCACCTTTTAATAGATCATTTGGTCTCATTTTTATATTTAATGCTTTTTGTATCATTTTTACATATTTATTTGAGTATGGTTTGTTACTTATCATAAATAGATGTTTTTATCATTATCCAGTTCCATGTTTCCCTTGTTTGATTTAGATTGTTATTTATCTTACTTTGGATGCATTTATAGGTTTCTCAATCATAAGTAGCCTTCAATTTTTGGTTTACCAATTTTTCCCTTAGTCATTATTAATTTTCCTTGGTATTTTTGTCCTAACCAAACCATTTTTCCAACTTTTTAATGGATTTCATTATTTTTTAGAGTGTTCCATTTACTTTGGCATTCATGTGTTTGCTTGCTTTGTTGTATAGCCTCCAATACAGTTACTTCACCCTCCACAATCAAGAATATGATATTTGCATGTAGCCATTCAAGGTAAAGGTAATTCAAGATATGCATATAGTACATTAATTTAATCATTTATCAACATTTACTTTAAGCATTCATTTTAGTTAT
Source organism: Torreya grandis (assembly GCA_037957365.1). NCBI lineage: Eukaryota > Viridiplantae > Streptophyta > Pinopsida > Cupressales > Taxaceae > Torreya > Torreya grandis. Next base: position 193,609 of record JARHVA010001468.1, read on the forward strand.
CTCAGTTTTTGTGTTATTATGTTCTTCTTGAAGTGCAATCCCATGTTACATTATTGTGACACTTCATGAGATTCAAGTGGGTCATACATATACACATAATATTTTTCACTATTATCACTTACTAATGCTTTATCCTTCAGTGACCTATCAAGATTCAATCTCCCTAAGTGCATGTCTTAAAGGGTGAACTGATAAATGGGTTGGCATGCCTTTGGTGATTTATGATAGATTTTTTTTATCTATGTCACGATCATAACATTCCTATTTCTAGTTTAATTTTCTAAATATTTGCCTTTATACCTATCTCCTTCAATCTTATCTCACTTAGCTTTATCTACACTTATATTTAGTGTGGCTATATGACTGTTAAGAATTTCCATTTATCCATTTTAGGTTTCCTAGACCCCCATTTTTCAACCATTGCACATTACCCATTATGATGATTCTAACCCTTCCCATCTAGTTTTCTTTACTTTTATTCAACAACTACTTACATTGCTTATTTGAAATATAGAATACTTACATAAAGGTCTGGTGGGAACTATCTTGTTATGTCATATGCCTAAAGGCTTTAGAAACTTTTCATTTGATATTGATGATATAGGTTCCCCTTTTGCTAGTTCTATGGACCCATTGATCATATCCTGAACATTAGGTATTATTTGGTTCTATTTGATTAACCTTATCAAAGTTTGTATCTTTAGAGATAGTATAATTTTATGTTGATCATAGCCCATTACAAACATGATGTACCCTTATGGGAACCAATAAAGCATTTTATCTTTTATTTCCAAACTTAAAAACTATATACTTTATAAATGATAAAGAAGGTTTGGAGGATGAATTATCAATAGTCATCTATCTCCACCTTCCTCACCCATAGATGACTACCATCAATGGGGTCTCTAAAAATGTATCATATTTCATCTTATTTTATTTTAATTTTATAACTTGATCTAAAGTTTGTTGGTTATATTTTGTAGGCTTCTCTCCATGAGGTATTTGGGATCTTGAATACAAAAAATATGGCTCTTAAAGTTCGTGGAATAGCTTCAAGCTCCTCAATGTACAAAAAATAATGTTTGGGAGCTTGAAGCTCTTCCATGGCCTTTAATAGTCATCCATATCTAGGTTTATTAAAATATGTAATTATTTTTAGTTTTGGGCTTCCAATTATTATTATTATATGGTAGTGGGAAAAAAATAAGGTTGTTCTACTTTGGGTCAACTCATCCCGTGACTTCCAAGAGCTCACAAAATCTATTTAAGCTAAAATATCTATTTTTAATAAATTTGTTGTTTCTATAAAAATACATGATTTGAAGCCCTAAAACTAATTACATGTAGAAAATGGAAAAAGAATTAAGGGGTGGCATTTTGTTAACTACATTGCTAGGATGTTTGTTGTATAAAAACTATACAGGTCATTGTAAAAGTATTGGTTTTAAAAAATCCCAAAAATATAAACTTTAGTACATAATTTAATTTGTGAAGATAAATATTAAAATATAAAACAAATAATATAATAATGAAAAAAAAAGGATAAATAAAATTTTATTTCTCATTGACTGTAAAAATTCTAGTCATGGTTATCATTTGGTTAGTTATTGGTTTAGTTGTATTGACCACCCATATCAAAATGGGTCACATGGCATATTAGACTATCGCTATCAATCCCAAAAGGTTTGTACTAATCAACATATTATCAATCACTTTGGACCCCCAATATCCTTTCACATAGTCATATAGGAAACTTAAAACTTAAGTTGGGGCCTTCCCTATAAATAAGGTTGCATGCCTTATGACCAAATGGCCTATGTGTAATTTGGCCATACAAATAATTGATTATAAAAAAATCATGGCATGCACCTCACTACGTTAAAAATTCTAAAATAAATTTTGTTGCACTTAAAAAAATCTAAGATTCATTTTTAAATTATTTTTGGGCCCATTTGCACATCAAACATTGTGTTAATTAATTACTTTAAAAGGGTTTATTCTATTTAAAGAATTGACATAATGGAAAGTTCATATTTAAATCTTTATAGATTTTGTTTTGTAACTCCTAAATTTATTCCAAAAAATTTTGTGTATACATGGCAAAGTCTAAAATATAAATAAATTTTATTAAGGGATTTAGCTAGTTTATTAAATGTACAAAAATTACAAAACTATAACAATCTTGTTAGGAACTGAAGCTCTAAAATGGATTTCACTTACTTTAATGCAAAAATACTAATTGGTATTTTATTCCACATAATAAATTATGTAATTATAAATATTAATAACATAACTACAATTTAATTTTTATAAATAAACACTTAATTTAATTTTATAATTCATTTAAAATTGTATTCAATGGCGTTACAAGAGCAATAAATTATTCACACTTGAACCACATATTTAATATGGCTTTCCTTCAAATTTTCACATAATACAATAATTAAAAGGTTGTCAAATAATATTACAAGTTTACAAGGCTTACAAATATACAAAGATAAAATAATTCATTTTTTTAAACACTTGTAAGCTCCAAAGTATCCACAAGCTCCATACATACAGCTACAATACAAGGAGGGCCTAACCTCTTATCCTATTTCCATCATTAGGTGAATACCCTAGACACCCCAAAGCTAAGGACTCCCATTGTTTGTAATGTAGATTTCCATACAAGTTCTCTAAATAAGAAGGAGATTTTTCTTCATTTTAAGGAAAAGATAAACTAGGCAATACCTCTAATTTAGTAATTCATCATATGAACTAGGAACCACTTCAAACATTTGTGCTCAAACACACATCTAAAAAAATACAAACATTACCAAAGGGGAATTATTCAATAATGATACATATAAACCTTTTAGATAAAATTTTATTACTAACTTTTAAGGAAGGAGAGGAGTGTGGATTTGATGAAAATCACTCATTTTTTTCCATCTTACCATAATAACTGAATCTCATATGTGCATCATAATCACACATTTTAAACACTCAAAAATGATAGCCAATAAAATAAGCTAGGTAGAAAAACCTTCCCAAACACTCTTAGTAGGGTCTACAAAAATAATTGGCCTTAGGCCCAAAACATATACACAAGAAGTGAAGGATTGAAATTTAAGACTATAAGTGAAGGATTACAAGCCAAAAAGGCCTTGCCAATCCATAATAAAGTTGTTATAATTTAAGGATGGTAACAAGAGTTTCTTATTAATATAAATATAATATACATGAATATTAATATAGACTTCATACCTTAAGTGATCTAATTGAAAAGTATAAAATGCCTTTCATTTAAATCTTAACTTCCAACTAACATCCACATCCCAAGATATCCTCTTAATCTCTCCATATTTAAGCTCCAACTCCATTTTAAAAATGAAAAAAGATGTGCCTAAGGATGGATTATTATTTACTTATAGGGAGATCCCTCAATCCTTAGCCAATAATAAGGTGGTACTTATCCTTTCCCATGCCTTTACCTCTAATAAATGTATTTTATGACTTTTAACCTTATTACATGGCCCATTACCTTTCTTATATGGCATGAGAGAAATTATGGATCTCCCACACTTAATAAATGCTTCCCCCATCCACTCCCACTAATGTTCACATTTATGGCCTAAAATTATATTTGGGCTTATAAAAATATTCTTAAACGTCCCTTTTGGTTAAATGACTCTTACTTCAACACATAAAGACTTTAACTTTTGGATTTTTTCATTATATTTTCCTTATTTTCCAACTTCATGCATATGTATGATTTCCACTGATTTGAATTATGATGGAAGTATTAGAGAGGAATGAAAAATTAAAAATGTATAAGGCATCCATCACTAGGTTATACTTATTTGAAATACTTGAAAGGTTTATTATCTACATGACATGTATGTAAACATCCCTCATGGACAAATTTTAATCATTGGTGTTAAGTGAATAGTAAAACCTCTACAACATGAATCCAAGGTCTCCCTAAGAGTATGTTATAATTTAAATGATATGGCATCACATGAAACATAGCAGGTAGCATTTTTAGGACCCACTATCACATTCAAATTAATTAATCGTAAAACTTGGGAATAAATCTTATCAAACACTTTGATATTTTTATCTAATTTATGAATAGAGTACATATTGATACCCAATATTTTTTCCCAAAAAAAAATCATAACTTTGTATTAATTAAAATTTGAAATTACATTATATAGATGAATCAACATTCCAAAGTAAAAATAGGATAGTTAAGGAATGTGAACATCCCAAACAAGAGAAAAAATGAAATCTTTATGCCCACACGAGGAAGGAATCATGAAAATGTGACAAACAATAAAATCCCGCAACACGAGAATGTCATCACTAAACAAAGTGTTGAAATCAATAATAGGTAAGCAATAAGACTAGATAGTCTAGTACAAAAAAAACAAGGGCTCTCTAATTAGTAGGAAATATATTCCAAATTTTATTTGATCATGCCCTTTTTACCTTTCTTCTTTTTAACCTCCTACCACAACCCTGGAGAGGGATCCACCATGACAATATATAAATTTGTTGTCTGATAATCTAAAGGAGTGTTTGTATTTAGGGATTCCAAATTTTAGTGGATTACCATCTCCTTCTAAGTCTGATTTCTCTTATTCATGACCTCTCTTCACCCCCCCCATGGATTCCTTGAAGAAGTATTCTGATCCTCTCCTCTATCCCCCTTAGTTGGGATAAATTCTTTAATAAGTGTATTTGGTACTCCAAATTTATTCTCTTCAATCTCTATTGTATGTTGTTTAACCTCTCCTTGATCATCACCTACATACACTACCTCTTTCTCTAGAGGAATCCAAATTTTAGAGTTTGATTTCATCCCCTTTTTTTGAGAAGGTGCTCTAGCCTAAGTATAGGTAGCTTGAAGGTGACCTAGTAATTTTCAAATATGACATCAAAATGTGGTGTTATTATAATTGATTACCTAAATGTGTTGTGTTTTCCCATATCTAAGAATTATTTTATCTAGTAGATCTTTGATAAGATCAGTCTCCACATAAATATAGGTATATCTTATTTTTATTAGTACATCATCTTTGATATACATGCCCAAGGCATTACCTATCTCATTAAAAGCATACCATATATGTAATATAAAATTTGGAAGTGAAACCAGACTGGCATCTTGGTAACTAAGAGTGTATTTGGGTCAAATTTGATAAACCAAGGAGTAATTAATAGCCTTAATTTCTAAAAACCATGGTCCTTCCATAAAAACTATCTGATAGGCTTTCTGGTCATTGAAAAGAATAATGAAAAAAAAATTAAGTAGATGAATATCTTACAATGTTTTGTATGTTTCATGTGAATCTAGTGAAATAAGGTTGAGGTTGTAGGCCAAATCTAATTAAATATGTAAATAATTACTTATTTTAATAAGTTTTTTAGGTATTCGATCACATTCTCTATGATGATCTCCACAATTGGCACCTCATCTACATGCTCTACTATATAGGTGTTAGGGATAGGTTATGGCTTCAATGGATTAGGTTTTGGTGCTAATTTTTTTATCACTTATTTAAATTTCATGGGTTTAGAGGATAATGATTTTCTTAACCCTACAACTCCTCCACACATCCTCAAAACCAAGAAAAGGGTAGATTCCTTGCCTAAATGGTATCTAGATAGAGGGAAGTGATCTTTATTGTACCCAACATCCCCCTTTTCTCTAGAAGGAAATAGGGACCCACTTTATTTGGAAATATGACCTTAATATGGAGACCTTTTCATGTGTTTTTGCAAAATAATGAAAATATAAGGCATTTTCACTTCTTTCATATGATGATATTGGCATTATGTTTTGAGATAAAATTGTGTATTATAGAGATGAATTCTTCATTTTTATATTCTTTGGGATAATCCTTTTAGCATCGTGTAAACTATCTTTTCAGATGTTATGTTTCGATTATTCTTGACCCTATTTTCTTTTGAATTTACTATTTAGAAATCCTTATATTTTTCGGAAAATTGTTATGGACATTTTGTCTGAAACAATTCTCCCAAAAGAATTCAACCTATAGACTCTTTGCCTTACAAAATTTTGGACCGCATATATTTTCCCCAAAATAAATTCCCTGATGGATTACCCCTTTGACACTATCCAAAGTTACCCCTCAAAATTATTAGGAATGACCCTTAGCCATATGAGAGTACCCTTCAAGAAGTTTAAAAGTCCCCTTAGGCATTTGTGAATTAGACCCTTCAGGAAAAAAATTCCCCTGAATTAGATCCTTCTAATCCTTTCTACCTACCCTTTAGAACCTTTCAAACTAGCCCTTTGGCCTTTCTAAAAGTGCCCTTTGTCTTTCCAAACTAGACCTTTAACCTTTCTTATATTGACCATTTAACCCCTTTTCAACCACTTCTTTTGAGGCACATACCCTTTAGGTTTTGTGTGGTATACCCTTTAAAAAAATTATTTTGAACCCCTTACCCTACAAGAGTTATCCTTTAGGGTATTTCTTTCAACCCTTTTACCCTACAAAAAGTGCCCTTTGGCCTTTGTGTTTTAAACACTTTTTTCCATGGACATACCCATCAGGATTCCTATCTCAAGCCTTTAACCTTTTTGAAGTGGCCACTTACCCTTTAGATATTTTTAAAAGGACCTTTTGGCCATTTAAAAGTGTCCATACACCCTTTCCCTTCTCAGATATACCCTTTGGGACTTTTATCCCAAACCTTTTTTCCCTTAGCCAATTCCTTCAGACATTTTATCCAAAAGAATATATGCCCTTTGAACTTTGTGTAACTTACCCTTTAGAACTTCCCTTTAGAACTTTGGAAATTACCCCTTATTTGTATGAAAGTACCCTTTGGGAAACCAAAATTTCCCTTTGGCATTTACAAAGTATACCCTTCGGGACTTTTGTCATGGACAAAATGCCCTACGAAGTGGACCCTTCAGAACAAAAGTACCCTTTAGGGAAATTGAAAGTGCTCTATAGACATTCAAAATAAACCTTTAGAATAATTACTTTAGGAATTTTTCCCAGATGAATCCTTCACAGAAATTATTGTAGATATTTTGTCCAAAATAAATCCCCTGAAAGAATTAATCTACAAGCATATACCCAAAGGCATTTTTTTTATGTACATCCTAAAAGCACCTTATTACTAGGAATATTACTAAGTTTCATCATACTTGGCCAATATAAAATCAAAAATACTTCCTATTAATATTCTAAAGACCCCCACCAACCTAAGTTAATAAATTTGAATTATACGTAATAATCATAAAGCCAAGGTGAACATTGTATATTTATGTCACATGAACTAGTATTCAATGCAGTATTCTATATAGTTGATCTGCTACAATTAAAAGCTATCATTTACATTTAGGCTAACTTATGTTTAAATTATTTTTCTATCTTGTAGTGATGAAGAGCCCTAGTTCCTACTTTGAGAGTATATAATGAACAGCGATCGATCTAGAACCGAGTTATTTGCACCAGCAAACAGGCATATATAACATGTAGCACATAGAGTTAGAAAAGCATGAAACATACAATAATGATGTCTACATCTAAAAATTCAAAGGTACCAATATACCATTTCTATACTTGATAAAATATTCTACATAATTCACTGATATAGTCTTTGACACCACAATGTTCAGAGATAAATACAGGAATTATACAGTGCTATGGGATGTCATTGATTTAGTAGACATATTTTCATTTGAAAATGATGACATTGGTAGATATATTATGAAGAAATTATTGGCATTAAAATTATAGAGACTACATTTTAAGATAGTAAAACCAGAAGTGATGCCCTACATCGACCTTTTGATAGACTTATTCTTCTCTGATAGGATATCATAGGATGCATTCTTACATCACTCTAGTAACAACACAGTGGTCACTTGCATCCTGGGGCCATATTTTTAGATATATTTGTCATTGATCATCTATGATGCTTACTTCAACAAACACACCTTGGTGCAATTTAATATAGAGACTTTAATGGAGGTGTTATTATCATGGCTCCTCCTAGACCAAACTATTACATGAAAAGGGAAAAATTCCAAGAGGGCTATCTCAATTGATAGATTTAGGATGGAGATTAACATCAGTATGGCACTCCTCAATATGTTATATTATATCCCTCTTATTCACTTTTCCAATTTAGATTGGGTACCATTTTTATACATGATGCTCATGCATGACATCATTTACATCCTCGATGAGATCATAAGCCTATGGCTGAGGGAGCAAATTATCCGCAAGGATAGGCATATTACACCCACTAGGGATTTATTCATGATGTTGTATCTATTGGATGTAATCATTGGAATGTGTTATAGGGACATTAGCACATTATGGACTCTAGCCACTAACTATAAAAAGATTAGGATTTGTGATTATTATCAGTTCATGCAAATCTATTAATACACCAAACACATGGTAAGAATATCTAAGGATGTCTATCATTAGATTTGGCAAGCTATTCATGGCTTTCCCTTACCTTGGATTGGGAATAACATTATGAAGAACTTAGATGGGAAGGGGGATTATTTCCTCTATCTAGACATCACTATCATCGAGGTATAGGGAAGCAAGGTTGGCCCCTATGTCTTCTAAAGTTTGTTCCTATTAAGTTGGCCAAATAGGAGATTGCCTTCCAATTATGGAAGAACATTGAGGAAGATTTGTCAAGGTAGAAGAAAGACTTATACTTCGGTCATCTAATCACCATCAATAGGATGACCTATACAATTAAAAATCATCTCAAGGACATAGATGGCAAACACATGAGCTATCCTTTCCCTACACTTCCACATCGAGATTGGGATCTAAATGGGTTGATCCAAAAACACATCCATGGATTAAATATTCCATATATTCATGATCCCTATGACTATGATTTTATATTTTTGAATGCTAAGTTAGATGAAGTGTTAGAGTGAGTGAAAACTATTGGGTTATAGGAGGACCATATAAGGATGATCCAAGAGGATCCATTGGTATTTACCAAGGATTTAAATAGTAGGACACTCTTCAAGGGATGGAAGCATTCAATTTTATGGAGGATATATTTCAAGGATCAATCTAAGGACCAATTTACCTCCTCTTCCTAAGGACTCCCTTTAAAATTGAAATTGAAGATAGTAAAGAAGGAGCTTGGCGTACCCGAGCCCAATGTAGCTAGGCAGGACAAGTGGGAGACCCCATCAGCCTTAAATCTAATGAGGAAGGAAGAACACAAGAGGAGCCTACTACAATTTCTAACTAAGAGCCAATTCTTACATCTATTGGGGTAGTGACTCCTGGAGAATCATCACCACTAGACTCTCCCACTTAGGCAAAGACCCCCTAATTTATAGAAGGAAGCCTAGGACACCCATAGGTAGACCCATAGTAAAGGAATAATAGGCCTTTTCCACTTAGATTCCATGTTTAAAACCAATTATGGGAGACATGGTTATTATCAAGGACATCAAAGATGATTCTGATGAGGAAATCAAACTAGAAATAGTGAAGGCTGTGAACTTCCAAATGGATCTTGTGGAACTCTCTCTTCAAGGTGCCTAGTCTTTTGCTAGTTTTCCATTATCTTATGTACATATTTTTTATAAATCTACCTATCTAAAATTCCCCACATCCATTCCTTCCACCTCCACTACTACCATTCCCCCTTTCATCTCATTCACCATATCAATTCCTTTTGTTCCTATCAAAACCTCCATGGTTAGAGATTTCAAGAAAAAGAAGGTGTTTAGGAAGGTGAAAATAAATTTGGAAACCTCCTAACTCCATGTTTAATCCACCCAAATCATCCTTCCACTTCTTACTACCACTTCCATAAATGAAACTACTATGATAACCACTCGTAGGAGAAGGAGGCCTAAGCCTCAAATAGTTACAGTCCATCCTCTCTCTGAATTTGGAGGAGTGGATTGGTTTAAAATCATATGGACTTCCCTTCTAGATGTCCTCACCAAGGCCTTCAAGAATCAGTATAAATCCCAAGAGTATATAGAAGAATAAGTTATTACCATAACCTCTAGTGCATTTTAGCTTGATATTCCTCCCATGGTAGTAGATCTGAGGAGTAAGGTCTCTCAACTACCAAATTTTAAGATCACATAACTCCCATCTATTTCCACATTATTTGATCCTCCAATTGGTAGAATCCAAAGGGTGAATAAGATAAAATTATAAGATGACAATGGAACTCAAATCATCTTTGAGGAGAGGTAAGAGGTGTTCTCCCTTACCAAAAGGTAGAACAGATAGCCATGGTAACCCTTGTATGAAGAAAATCTATCAAAATTAGCTTAGGAATATAAATATGTTATAGTGGTATTCTATGAGGGCACAAATATAGCTTGGTAGGAGCTAGAAGCAAAGGTGTAAGTTTTGGAGAAGGAAGTGGAGTGGCTTAGAGAAAAGGCAAAGACAGTGCACAGTTTGGCTGGTATTGAAGTTGAAGTCTAGGAGGTAGCTTCAAGATGTTACAATGCCATGGAAGCTATGGAGTTTATGAGGGTTGAGATGGCCCCTCATGTGAGCCAAACTAATCTATTGTACAACTCCTTGAGAGATGACAGTGTCAAACTGAAGATGTTGGTAGTCTACATAGGCAAATCGCTCTATAGGCATCTCAACCTAATGACTACACTAGAGGCATCCAATGCCTTGAACATAGTAGTCATTAGGTAGGAGGAAGAAAAATATTGGTTATATAATTTTGGGTCTTTATTCCCCAAATACTAGGCACATGAGGCTTAGATCCTTTAGATTTTGCATGAGCTTAAGTTATTTAAGGTGAAATATTCCACTGGTAAATTGATTAGTAGACTTAATTTTGACAAGCTTATCAAAAATGCAACCGATGAATTCAAGTAAATATTGAAAGGATTATCAGTTAATGAAATTTAAGTAAAGTTAAGTAAGGCTCAAAATAAGGTCACTGAAGTTGAGATCTTCAAGAATAAATTTCAAATAACCAAGGATGAGCATGCCAAACTCCTTAGATAGATGAAGAGAATTCATCGACCTTTGCTACTAAATTTGGACATCATATGAAAGTAGTATGAATCATCCCACAAAGTATATGAATCTAATGATGTGAAGAAAAAGTAGGCTTTTAGTGGTGCAACTATAGCTTTAATGGCCACATTGACTTCCACTCCAACCAAAGTACATACAGTGCTTCAAATAAATAAGCCTTGATAGAATGAAATAATATGCATTTATAATTTTTTAATAGCCTATGTACTTGAATTTTGAGTGGATAATTATAAATAATTGACTTTGTATTTTGTGTGCATGTACACATTATATAATTTTTGAAAAGTCAATTTATTTATTTTTAGCTTCTAGTTATCTCTTAGACGGTTCTAAAACTACATGTTCTAACCGACACTTGTAATCACTTACATGAACTTAGAGGATGAGGTAACCTCTTCCCTAATTCTATATATACAATTCTAACCCCACTCAATTGAATGAGTTAAAAAAAATTGGAATCTAGAGCAGCGACCAATTTTGATCATCAGTGAAGTGTCCTGAGTATTTTCTTTCCAATTCCATATAATTAGTCATTATTTCTATGGTTGTATGATTCAATAAATCTTTACTGTGATATAGCTACAAGTAGATTCTTGATTTATTTATTGATATAGTGATCTTGAGATGCATAATAGATGTTAAAAGATAGGTACATGTATCAATTAAATGGGTCAGGTTAATTGAAATATATTTTTAAATGTGTATTTATGATTTCTTTGGTGTAGTTTTTTGCATGTGCATAATAGCTACCCCAGATAATTCACTTTCCCAAGACATAATGTATTGATTAAGGGTGTGCATTAGCTACCCTAAATAGATCAACCTTTTTCTAAGGTATGTGAACTTCCTACATCTCTATTTCCTTAGACTTCCTAGCCATGTCTGATTGCATGTGTGTTATTGGTACTAGCAACAAACATAGGTTTGAGAAAGCATAGATCTATTTAGACACTAACTAAGGAATTAATTCTTAAGAACCATGGAGTCTTATTTTCTACCCTACCTTACCTTCCCTTTTGATTTTTGTTATTAAGATTTACCCATTTTAGATTAGAAGTTAGCCACCTATCCAACTCATAGAAATTCACTCTATTAGAAGGCCATGCCTTCATCTAAAAATTTTGTCAACAACCTACATACTCCACCCTAATTCCATCAACACGTTGAAATATCTTGCATACCTATAACTCAAGCCATAGAGTGGAGTTCACCTCCATTGAGATCCTAAAATGTTAGAGGCTACCTTATTCGACAGTAGTGTGCATGAAACCCACATCAATAGTACTCCATTGGTGCTAGAATGAAGGCCTAAATTCCCCTCAATAATAAAAATTATTCCTTGTATATAGTTATACTAGAATTACCTAGGAGAGTGACTAGATCCAATTTCTTGGTTGGTTTATTAACATCACCCTTGACAAGTCATAGGAGACCTAGAGTTATGTCAACAACTTCAGTGCAGAATAATCCACCCCTACTAGGGCACCCTTTACCCATAAGGAACCCTTTGTCTGTTGACCAACCAATGGCTAAGTGATAGCCTTGGTGAGTTATATATACCATTACCATCTCAATGGATGTGCATGATTTAACCCATAATCCCAAAAAATATTTACCATCCTTTTCTCCTTAAGGGCCTAGAACTTTATAAGAGCATATCAAATATGTTAAATCTAATTTAAGATTATTGAATGTAGTTGATTAAGATGTTGCATGTTGATTATTCCCTTTTACTTTAATGGATTTTGCTTATGATTGGTATTTAAATATAATAAAAAACTCCATCACCAACTAGGAATAATGTTAAATAGATTTTCTTGCAAAGTTTTGATAGGTCACCAATCCTAGATTGGTAAATCAACACTTCACCAGTATGAAGAGGGAGCCTAATGAGCACATCCATTCTTTAATGAAATATGGAAAAATATGTACAACTGGTTAACCCTGAGATATAAACCAAAACTAGAATTAACATTGGAGATGTACAAGAATGCCTTGGACCCTATCACCATCATATTCCTAAGAAGAGAACCTACTACCAATACTTTGTAATTAGCATTCTAAGAGGATATTAGTATTGATAGATAGATCAACCTACAGACGCCAGGGGCACCTAACATCAATAATGGATTTCTAGTTCTCAATCTAATACCACATGTGAAATAGAAAGTTTTAACATATAATCAGAATCAATTATACACACTACCTCCACTGATATAGATGACATAACCAAAATATAGGTACATGAACAATCACATAATAGGCAATATTTACCAATATAACCAACATGTAGTAGCACTTATTATAGCTATTCTATAGGGCATGGATTCCATAAAATCCAAATTGGATTCTACTCAAAAGATGGTCCAAAAGTTGAGTAACATTTTTTTTAATATACAATGAAACATGGGCGATATCAATAACCCAACTGACAACCAGATCTCCAGGTTCTAAAGATATAATAGGTTATTTAATAGGGTTAAAAATAACATGGAGAAACCTAGAAAGCTCCCAAAAATAAACATCACTCAAATGGCTCTCCCTAATTGGTACAAAATACACAATACACCCTAACATGGCAAGCTTGATTATATAGATTTCTATACAGTATTCAAGATATTTTAGAGGGAATTAACTAGGTAGGATCAAATGAATAACCTACCAAAATCTCATCAGGATCTTGGATCTTCTAGTATAGCCATGTTCTTTGAGACTCATGAATTTCCCTTCCCAGGAGAAGATGACAATGAACAAGAAGATAATATAGACAAATTTCATGCATTCTAAATGTTATAGAGAGGTGTATCCAACTTAAGGAACAAGAAACCACTTACCACCTTGAATCCTCTAAATGCCATGGTAATTCCTTCAAATCCTAGAGTGGATAACATTCCACCCCCTCCAAAAGGGAATGATTAGTCATCAAATAAAGGAGGATATAATATCATGGAAGATATGAAGAAGATCAAGGAAAGTATAACTCTAAATGAGCTAGCACAAACCACTAAGAAAAAGGAGTTGTTATGTAAATCCATTACTAAAAATGCCCTTGTGGAGAGAACTAGAGTGGTTATAGACAAAGCAAAGGTTGTTGATGCCAACATCATTTACAAGAGTAAGCCCAAAGTACCATTGTTTTTACTAACCATTAGAGAATTAGGTAAGAACATTCATAATGTTTGGTTGATTTTGGAGGATCTACAACTATTATGCCTACTTCCATATGTAAAGAGCCTTGTCCTACTCCAAGCTCTTCAATGACATTAGTCTCTCAACTAGATAAAATAGTAGTACCATTAGTGGGAGAACTAAACAACATGTGCATTCAAGTAGCATCAGAACCAAGAGTATAGATGACTATCAATATATTGGTAGTAGACATACCAAAAGGTTACAAATTATTATTGACCAAGGACTAGTCCAAAATGCTTAATGGATATATTTCTATAGACTACTCACATGTTTGGCTACCATGGAGAGGAGTTTCAAACTAGATTAGAATTGATAAAGAACCAGGAATGAAATATCCTATCATAGAATACAATGTAAAAAATGAATAAGTAAGATATAACTCTCCCACATTCAACATTTATACTTTTACCACTCATGATCCAATGCAAAACCTAGAACTTGATGGTTTAAATTAGATATGGACTATGCATTTTGATGGAGCTAGGTCAGAGCAAGGATCGAGCATTCGAATTGAGTTAATTAATCCTCAAGGTAAAAAAAATTTGGTAACTTATAGATTGTAATTTATATGTACTAACAATAGAGTTGAGTACGAAGCTCTAATCCTTGGATTATAGTTTGCACTCTAGAAAAATGTAAAGAAGATAAAGGTATTTGACAACTCAAAGTTGGTATTTCACTAGGTAAGAAATAAGTACTAGTGAAAATTATCCTATTTAAAGAGATATAAGCATAGAGCATGGGATCTAACTGAGAGCTTTGAAGCTTTCAACATAGTATCACTCTTGAGAGAGAAAAATCAAACCATTAAGTCACTAGCTACTACTGCCGCCAATCTTAAGCCATTGTAGAAGTCTATGGTAAGGAGATTCTCTATTGAATTGATTCCTTGTCCCTTTATTCTAGATAATGTAGAAAATTTCTAGGTCTTTAGTGATGATCAGTAGATTATCTAGTTCTTAACAAATTCAAAGGATTTGAAGTCCCAAATCAATGATAAAAAAGACATTAACCATTTCTTTCAAGAAGAAATAGACAAAGAGGGAATTCTCCAACTTAAATAAAATCAAATTCTAGTTGGCTTAGTCTCCTTAGAAATACCATTAAACTTAGACCCTCAATCACAATAGCTCAAATAGCTTAAGGTCAATGAATCAAACTTCAAGAGGGAAAATTTAGGAGATGGTTGTAACCCACGTTATGTGAATATTAGCTTTAGCTACACCATGGAGGAAAGTTAGTGAGTCAAAGATTTGATTGCTAAATATAAGGACATTATTGTTTAGACCTATGAAGACCTTAAGGTGTATAACCCATAGGTCATCACTCACATAATCCCCCTAAAGAAAGACCATAAACCATTTAGATAAATGTAGAGGCCAATGAATCCTATTCTAGATCTTCTTATTTAGAAGAAAGTGGAGAAGTTATTAAGTGACAAAATTATCTTCCCAATCTGACATTCTACCTGGGTGGCCAATTTGGTCCCAGTTAGAAAGAAGAGTGGTGAGATGAGATTATGTGTAGATTTTATTCATCTAAACAAGGGTTCTCAGAAAGACAATTATACTCTTCCTCTCTAGATGAGGTAATATAAATAGTGAGTGGTTATAAAATGATGTCCTTTTTGGATGGATTTTTAGGTTATAACCTATTACTAGTACATCGTGATGATAGAATGAAGATGTTGTTTACCAGTAAATGGGGTACTTATGCATAAAAAAGGATGTTATTTGACATGATCAATGCATGAACTACCTTTCAATGCACCATAGATCATGCCTTTAAGGTAATAACAAGAAAATGCATAATCATCATTATAGATGATCTCATATTATTTTCAAAGAATAGAGAGGATCATGTAAGCCACTTATGGTATATATTTGAGAGATGAAAAGGTTCAATATTTCATTGAACATGATGAAAAGTATATTTAGAGTCACTAAGGAGAAACTCTTTGGACATATTATCACAAACTATGGGATCACCATCAATCTAGAAAGAATCAAGGCAATTTCAAAAATTCAACAACCATATAGCAAGAAGGACCTCAAGTTATTCTTTATAAAAATCAACTTCATGAGTAAGTTTATCTTAGGGTTTGTAGAAATCATCAAGCCTCTAAATGCTATGCTCAAGTAAGATACTAAATAGAATGGGAAGCTAAAGCCAAAAAGTCTTTTCAAGACATAAAAGATGCCATATCTTAGGCTTTATACTGATTAGTTTAGTCTTCACAAAAGATTTCTATCTATATGCATTCACTTTAGAACACACCATTGCTATGGTTATCACATAGAAAAAGGATGAAAATAATTATTCAATTACCTTCATGAGCACAAATCTCAAGGATGCACAGATTAAGTATTCAATGATCGATAAGTAGATTTTTGCTTTGGTCAAAGTGGTCAAGAAATTTTGACATTATATATTAAGGAACAAAACCATCACTATTGTACTTGATCCTACAGTCAATCTTACCTTGTCATAGAATGAGTTGGGAGAGCATCGAGGCAAATAGATGGCTAAGATTTAGGAGTTTGACATAGAGATCAGGCCTATAAGGATCATTAGAGGTTAGGGCATTATTCAGCTCATGACTGCACTTTATCCTTGAATCACCATTAAAGATGTATGTATAGAAGAAGTTTCTAAAGGAGAATGGTATATAGATATAATCTAGTATTTACTTACAAAAACTTTCCCTTCAATCTTAGTAGAGAAATAATAAGAGCTTTGAGGCTCAAAGCTACTCATTTTATGATCAAAAAGCTTAGTCCTCTATAGAAAGAACTATGAAGTTATTTAACTTAGATGTGTATCTATAGAGGAAGCTAAGGAAATTTTAGAAAACTTGTATCAAAAGATAGGCAATGATCACCCTACTAAGAATACCATAGCCCATAAAATTTTGAGGTTGGGCTATTATTAGTCAACTACTTTTAAGGATGCTCATATGCACGTCAGGAACTCTCTTAAATGTCAAGTATTATCCAAGAGAAAAGTACACATAGTAATACCTCTATAGCTAGTCATTGAAGGAAGGTCATTCACACAATGAGGTTTGGATTTTAGTGGTGTATTTAACCCAAATTCCTTAGCAAGACATAAATTTGTGCTTACAGCTATAGACTATTACATAAGATGGATAGAAGTGATTGTCACAAAGAATAGTAGGGCATAATATGTGATTCACTTTTTGAAGGAACACATAATGACTATATTTAGCACACCCATCTCTTTGGTGTGTGATAATGGACCAGCTTTTATATCAACAAAATTCATTAAGTGGGCACATGATAATCAGATTATAATTAGGTTAGCTTCTAACCACTACCCTTAAGGAAATGGACTAGTAGAGTCAACAAATAAATATTTGATTCATGTAATCAAGTAGTTAGTAGGGGACCAGCTTAGGGACTGGCATAATCTACTAAAATATGCTCTTTGGGTAGACTAGATAAGATACAAGCAATCCTTGAAATCTTTACCTTACCTACTAGTTTATGGGTGTATACTAGTTTTTCCCATCATATTGAAGCTACCCACCTATCAGTTCATGTAATATTGAATGCAACCAAATGAAAAAGTGGAATCAAGATTGCTTGATATAATAAAAATGGAGGATTCAAGGACTAAAGCCTTGAAAACATTCAGCAAACACCAGGATGTAGTTAAAAAGTGGTTTGACAAAACAAGGAAAGTCAAAGCATTTAGAATTTATAATCTAGTGTGACTATGGGATAAAGCCCATGAAAAGAAAGGATAACATGACAAGTTTGCCCCATTATGGATTGGATCCTAACAAATTTTAAAGATCATAGGTAATAACATGTTTTATCTAAAAGACCTCCAAGGCAATGAGCTTACATATCCAGTTAATGGATAATTCCTAAAGTATTACTTTAGATTTATCCCATCTACATATAGTACTAACTAAGATAATTCAGATAAGTTTAGATATAGGACTAGATTAGATTTCCATGCTTTCTAATTCATTTTATCGCTTTCTAGTTTAGTCATCTTGATCTTCAGTATTTTGGTTTTTTAGATTAGATTTCCATGCTTTCCAGTTCAATTTATTGCTTTCTAGTTTACTCATCCTGCTCTTCAATATTTTGGCTTTCCTAGATTAGATTTCAGTAATTTCTAGAGTAATTTCTTGCTTTCTAGATTAGTTGTCTTTGTTTTCTTCTTTAGATTTCAAGGTTGTGTTTTCTCTAGTTATTGCCAAGCTAAATCCAAAACAACTAAGTTTGAGACTTTTATAAAAGGGGAAAATTAATCTTGATAAATTTTAGGCTATTTTACAAATTGGATGTATTTCTGTGTTTCAAGGCTTTAGAATGAATGGAAGTGATCATAGGGTTATTTTGAATTATGTCAAAAGTCAATACTTTTATTAGGCATATGGAAGTTTTTCTTGGGGTACTTCATACAAATTTAGAAATTTTTCTTATTTTATTATATCAAATGCATTCATCATGTTAAATACTTGTTAGAAGTGATAATTTTGGGTCTAGATTTAGTTGGTAGGGATGTTCTGATAATGATTTATTTTATAATTATACTAGCTCACTGGGGTTTCATCTCCTCTCTTTTCCATCAATCCAAACTTAAGAAAATAAAAGAAAAAAGAAAGAAAAGAACCAATGAGTTCAAAAGAGCAAAAGAAAATTAAAAGAGCTCACATGATGAAACAAGGTCAATGTACCAAGCATAATGGTTGTGAAAAAGAAAATGGAGGGAGTAGAGAAGGAACCTAAGGTATTTCTATTAGGGCTATGGATGCCTAGCTAGAAGAAGATTAATGCCTAAACTTCCATTGATTTAATTATTTTTAATAGATACTAGAATAAAACCTACAACTCCATCAAAACCTTGTGAAAACTCATCACATCAAGAGCTAAATAAACTACACATTTAACAGACACGTATCCAAGGAATTAGGAATCAAGTATGTTGTGTGAATTAACCTAGGAATCCTTTCATGTTTTTTATTTAAGTATTTTTTTGTGGCCTACATAAAAATTGATCTAAGGTTATGAGACCAGAGTTTTGGGTCCTTCAATACTCAGGAGTATTCCCCCTGTAATTTGCAATTTGTGGTACCCAACATCCCCCTTTTTTAGAAGGAAATAACAACCCACTTTCTTTCAAAATATGACCTTAATAAGGAGTCCTTTTCATATGTTTTTGGAAAATTTGGAAAATATAAGGCATTATCGCTTCTTTATTAGGATGATATTGGCATTGTGTTTTATGATACTAACTTGTGTATTGCAGAGATGAATTATTCAATTTTATATTTTTTAGGCTAATTCTTTCGGCCCTTATGCAAACTATCTTTTTAGATGTTATGTTTTGAGTATTGTCAACCCTATTTTCTTTCAGGCTTACTATTTATAAATACTTATATTTTTGGAAAAAATTGTTGCAGACATTCATTCGAAACACTTCTCCCAATGGAATTTAGCCTGCGGACTCTTTGCCCTCTAAATTTTTTGAATACATACACTTTTCCCAAAACAAATACCCCAATAGATTATCCCTTTGACCCTATCCAAAGTTACCCCTCAAAATTGTTGGGAATGACCCTTAGCCATACGAGAGTACCCTTCAGGAAGTCTAAAGAAGACCCTTCAGGCAAACTTTTGCCCCAAAGTAGACCCTCTGAATCCTTTCTACCTACCCTTTGAAACCTTTCAAACTAGCCCTTTAGCCTATCTAAAAGTGTCCTTTGTATTTTTGAACTATCCATTCATCTTTTCCCAAATTAACCATTTAACCCCTTTTTTACCACTTTTTTTGAACCACATAACCTTTGAGTTTTGTGTGGTAGACCCTTCAGAAATTTTGTTCTAAACCCCTTACCCTACAGGACTTATCCTTCAAGATATTTCTTTTGACCCTATTACCATACCAAAAGTGCCCTTCAACATTTGTGCTTTGGACACTTTTTGCCATGGATATACCCTTCAGGATTCGTATCTCAAGTCTTTCACCCTTTTTCAAGTGGCCACTTACCCTTTGAATATTTTGAAAAGGACCTTTCAGCCCTTTCAAAGTGACCATATTCCCTTTCCCTTCTTAGACATACCCTTTGAAACTTTTGTCCCAGACCTTTTTTCTGTTAGCTAATTTCTTCAAACATTTTATCTAAGAGAATATATGCCCTTCAGACTTTATGTAACTTACCCTTCATAACTTTGGAAATGACCCCTTAGTTATACAAAATTACCCTTCAGGAAACCAACATTGCCCTTCTACATTTTCGAAGTAGACCCTTTGGGACTTTTGTCATGAACAAAATGCCCTATGAAGTGGACACTTCAGATTAAAAATACCCTTCATGGAAATTAAAAGTGTCTTTTAGAACTTCAAAATAGACCTTCAAAATAATTGCGTCAAAACTTTTACCCAGATGAATCCTTTAGAGAAATTGTTGTAGATATTTTATTCAAAACAAATCCCTTGAAATAATTAGTTTATAAGCATAAAACCAAAGGCATTTTTTTAATGTACATCCTAAAAGCACCTTATTATTAAGAATATTATAAATTTTCATCATACTTATCCAATATAAAATGAAAAATACTTCCTATAAATATTATAAAGACCCCCTGCCAACCTGAGCTAATAAAGTTGAATTATACATAAAAATCATAAAGCCAAGGTGAATGTTACATAATTATGTCACATGAACTGGTATTTAATGCAAGATTCTATATAGTCAATCTACTATAATTGGAATCCATCTTTTCCATTTAAGCTAACTTGCATTCAAAGTCTTTTTTTATCTTGTTGTGATGAAAAGATCTAGTTCTTACTTTGAGCGTATACAATGAACAATGATCGAGCTAGAGTCAAGTTATTTACACCAACATATAGACATATATAACATGCAACACATAGAGTAAGAGAAGTATGAAACATATAGCAATGGAATCTACATAAATAACATTCTGAGGTACCAATCCACCATCTCCATACTTGATTGAAGATTCTACAAATATCATTGATATAGTCTTTGACATCATGGTGTCTAGAGATAAATACAAGAATTATTCAGTATTATGGGATGTCATTGATTTAGTAGACTTATTTTCACTGGAAGATGATATGACATTAGCAAATAGTGTTTATTAATAATTACACTAGAGGCATCCAATGCCTTGAACTTAGTAGTCATTAGGCAGGATGAAGCAAAAGACTGGCTACAAAATGTTGGGGCTTTAGTCCCCAAATACTAGGCACATCAGGCTCAGATCCTTCAAATTTTGCACAAGCTTAAGCTATCTAAGGTTAACTATTCCATTGGTAAGCTGATTAGTCATCTCAGTTTTGATAAGCTTATCTAGAAGGTAGTCGATGAATTCAAATAGAGCTTGCAAGGATTATCAATTGAGGAAATAGAATTATAATTGAGCAAGGTTCAAAATAAGGTCAATAAAGAAGAGATATTTAGGAATAAATTTAAAATAACCAAGTATGAGCATGCCAAGCTCCTTGAATAGACAAAGAGAATTCATCAACCTTTACTGCTAAATTTGGACATCATATAAAATTAGCACGAAGCATCCCACAAAGTCTATGAATCTAACAAGGTGAAGAAAAAGTAGACTTCTAGTGGTGAAACTATAGCTTTAGTGCCCATGTTGAATTCCACTCCAACCAAAGTACATATAGTGATTCAGATAAATAAGCCTTGATAGGATGAAATATTATGCATGTACAATTTTTTAACAGCCTATATACTTGGATTTTGAGTGGATAATTGTAAATAATTGACTTTGTATTTTGTGTACATGTACACATTGTATAATTTTTAAAAAGTCAATTTATTTATTTTTAGCTTCTAGTTATCTCTTAGACAGTTCTAGAACTACATGTTCTAACCAACATTTCTAATCACTTACACAAACTTGGAGGATGAGTAAAGCCCTACCCTAAGTCTATATATATAACTGTAACGCCACTTAATTGAATGATTCAAAAAAAATTGGAATCTAGAGCAACGAGAAATTTTGATTGTTAGTAAAGTGTCATGAGTATTTTCTTTCTAATTCCCTATGATTAGTCTTTATTTCTATGGTTGTATAATTCAATAAATCTTTAGGGGTTATAGTTATAAGTAGATTCTTGTTTGATATACTAATCTTGAGATGTGCAATAGATATTAAAAGATAAGTACAGGTATCAATTGAATGGGTCAAGTTAATTGAATTATATTTTTGAATGTGTATTTATGTTTTCTTTGGTATAGTTTTCTGCGTGTGTCCAACAACTACCATAGATAATTCACTTGCCTTAGCCAGAATATCTTGATTAAGGGTATGTAATAGCCACACTAAAAAGATCAACCTTTGTTTGAGGTGTGTGAACTTCCTACATCTCTATTTCCTTAGACTTCCTAACCATGTTTGAGTGCATATGTGTTAATACTGCTAGCAACAGACATAGGTTTGAGAAAGCATAGGTCTATTCAGAAACTAACCAAGGAATTAATTCTTAAGAACCATGGATTCTTCTTTTATACCCTACCTTACCTTCCCTTTTGAGTTTTGTTATTGAGATCTACCCATTTTAGATTAGAAGTCAGCCACCCATCCAACTCATGTAGAAATTCATTCTATTAAAAGGCCACACCTCCATCTATAAACCTTGTCAACAACCTGCATACTCCACCCTTATTCTATCAATAGATTAAAATATATTACATACATGTAACTCATGACCTAAAGTGTAGTTCACCTCAATTGAGATCCTAAAGCATTAGAGGTTACCTTGTTTGACTATAGTGTGCATGAAACCCACATCAATAGTAATCCACTGGCACTACAAGGAGGGCTTAAATTCCCCCCCAATAATAGAGATTAGTCCTTGTATAGATTTGCACTAGAATCACCCAAGAGTGTGACCAGATCAAATTCTTAGGTTGTTTTATTAACATCACCCTTGACAAGTCATAGGAGACCTAGAGCTATGTCAATAGCTCTAGTGCAGATCAATCCACCCCCACTAGGGCACTCTTTACCCATAAGTAACCCTTTGCCTATTGATCAACCAATGGATCATTGATAGTCTTGGTTAGTTGGATATACTATTTCCATCTCAAGGGACATGCATGATTTACCATAGAATCCCAAAAAATATCTGCCATGTTTTTCTCCCTTAGGTCTTAGAACTATAGAAGAGCATATCAAATCTATTAAAGTTTCTTTAAGATTAATGAATGTAGTTGATGAAGATGTTACATGTCAATTATTCCCTTTTACTTTAATGGGTGCTGCTTATGATTGATATCTAAATCTAATGTAAAACTCCATCACCAATTAGGAAGAATGTCAAATAGATTTTCTTGCATAGTTTGGATAGGTCACCATTCCTAGATTGGTATATCAACATTTCACCAGCATGAAGAGGAAGCCTAATGAGCCCATCCATGGTTTCAATGCAATATGGTAAAATATGTATAATTGGTTGACCTTGAGATATAAACTAGAACTGGCATTAGCATTGGAGATGTATAAGAATGTCTTAGACCCTATCATCATCATATTCCTAAGAAGAGCATATGTTGCCAATACTTTAGTGTTGTTATTTGAAGAGGTTATTAGTCTTGATAGATAACTCAACCCATAGACACCAAGGGTACCTAACATCAATAATGTATTTCCAGTACTCAATCTGGTACCACATGTGAAATAGAACATTCTAGTATATAATTAGAATTAATTATACACACTACCTCCACTGATATAGATGATGCAACCAAAATTTAGGTACATGAATAATCATGTAATAGGCAATAGTTACCAATAGAACCAACATGTAATAGCACTTCCTACAGCTATTCTATAGGGCATAGATTCCATAAAAGCCAAATTAGATTCTATTCAACAGATGGTCTAAAAGTTGAGTAATGATTTTTTAAATATGTGACGAAACATGGGTGATGCCAAAGCCCCAATAGGAAACCAGATCATGAGGTTCCAAAGAGATAACAAGCCATTTAATATGCCTAAAAATAACATGGAGCAACCTATAAAGCTCCCAAAAATCAACATCACTAAAATAGCTCTCCCTAATTGGTGCAAAATACACAATACACCCTACCATGGTGAGCTTGATTATATTGATTTCTATATAGCATTTGAGATATTTTAGATGGATTTAACTAGATAGGATCAGATGAATAACTTGCCAAAATCTCATTAGGATCTTGGATCTTCTAGCATAGCCATGTTCTTTGAGACTCATGAATTTCCCTTCCCAAGAGAAGATGACAACAAACTAAAAGATCATACAGACAAAGTTCATGCTTTCCAATAGTTCTAGAGAGGTGCATACAACTTAAGGAACAAGTAACCACTTACCACCTTGACTCCTCCAAATATGATGGAAATTCCTCCAAATCCCAAATTAGATAACAATCTGCCCCCTCTAAAAGGGAATGATCAGCCTCAAACAAAGAAGAATCAAATAAAGGAGGATATAATATCATGGAATATATGAATAAGATCAAGGCAAATATAACTCTCCATCAGATAGATTGAATCACTGAGCAAAAGTAGCTATTATGGAAATCAATTATCGAAAAGGCCCTTGTTGAGAGAAATAGAGAGCCTACAGACAAAGCAAAGGTTGTTGATGCCAACATCATTTACAATATTAAGCCTAAAGTGCCACCATTTCCTTTGACCATTAGAGCATTCAGTAAGAACATTCATAATTGTTTGGTTAATTCTAGAGCATCTATAATGGATATGCCTACCTCTATATGTAAAAATATTGGTCTTACCCCAAGCCCTTCAAAGAGATTAGTCTCTCAACTAGATAAAATGGTAGTATCAGTAGTGGGAGAGCTAAACAATGTACACATCCAAGTAGCATCAAAAACAAGAGTATAGATGACTATCGATATCTTGGTAGTGGACATACCAGAAGGTTATAGATTACTATTGAGTAGGGACTAGTCTAAAATGCTTAATGGATATCTTTCAATAGACTTCTCACATATCTAGCTACCATGGAGAGTAGTTGCAAACTAGATCAAAATTGATAGAGAGCCAAGAATGAAATATCCTATCATAGAATATAATGTAAAAAATAAATAAGATATAACTCTCTCACATTGCACATTTATACTTTTACCACTCACAATCTAGCACAAAACCCAAAACCTGAAGGTTCAAATCAGTTATGGACTGCATTTTTATGGAGTTAGGTCAGAGCAAGGATCAAGCATAGGAATTGTGTTAATTGATCCTCAAGGTATGAATTTATTGGTAGCTTATAGATTGCAATTTCTATGTACCAATAATAAAACTAAGTACGAAGCTCTAATCCTTGGATTATAGTTTGCACTAAATAAAAATGTGAAGTAGATAAAGGTATTTAGCAACTCAAAGGTTTTAGTTCACCATGTAAGAAATAAGTACCAGTGAAAATTATCTTATTTAAAGAGATATAAGCATAGATCATGGGATCTAATTGAGAGATTTGAAGCTTTCAACATAGTAACTCTCCTGAGAGAGAAAAATTAGACCATCGATTCACTAGTTACTTTTGCTACCAATCTCAAGCCATTATAGAAGTCTGAGGTAAGGATATTCTCTATTGAATTGATTCCTTGTCCCTCTATTCCAGATAATGTAGAAAAAATTTAGGTCTTTGGTGATGATCAATAGATAATCTAGTTCTTAACTAATACAGAGGATTTCAAGTCCTAAATCATTGATGACAAGGACAATAACCATTTATATCAAGAAGAAATAGACAAAGAGGGCATTCTCCAAATTAAAGAAAATCAATTTTAGTTCACTTAGTCTCCTTCGAAAGACCATTTGACAGAGACCCTCAGCCATAATAGCTCATATAGCCTAAGGTCAATGAATCAAATTTCAAGAGGGAAAATTTGGGAGATGACTGTAACCCACATTATGTGAATATTGGCCTCAGTTGTACCATGGAGGAAAGATAATGAGTCAAATATTTGATTACTCAATATAAGGACATTATTATTTGGAATATGAAGACATTAAAGTGTATGACCCACAGGTCATCACTCACATGATCCCTCTAAAGCAATACCATAAACTATTTAGATAGAGGCAGAGGCCAATGAACCTTATTTTGGATCTTTTTATTTAGAAGGAAGTGGAGAAGTTAATATGTGAAAAAATCATCTTCCCAATCTAACATTCTACTTGGGTGTCCAATTTGGTCTCGATTAGAAAGAAAAGTGGTGAGATCAGATTATGTGTAGATTTTATAAATCTAAACAGGACTTCTAAGAAAGATAATTATCCTCTACCTTCTCTAGATGAGGTAATACAAATAGTGAGTCATCCTAAAATGATGTCCTTTTTGAATGGATTTTCAGGTTACAACCAAATCCTAGTACATCTTGAAGTAGAATGAAGATGTTATTTACCATGAAATGGGGTAATTATGTATACAAAAGGATGTTATTTTACTTAATCAATGTAGGAGCTACCTTTAAATTCACCATAGATCATGCCTTTAAGGGACTAATAATAAAATGCATAATCATCAATATAGATGATCTCACAGTGTTTTCTAAGAATAGAGAGGATCATGTAAGCCACCTATGATCTATATTTGAGAGATGTAGAAGGTTCAATATTTCATTGAACCCAAAGAAAAGTATATTTAGAATCACTGAGGAGAAACTCTTTGGACATATTATCATAAAATTTGGGATCACCATCAAACCTGAAAGAATCAAGGCAATTTCAAAAATTTGATAGCCAAATAGCAAGAAAGAGCTCAAGTCATTCTTCATAAAAATCAACTTCATGAGGAATTTTATCTTAGGGTTCATATATATCATCAATCCTCTTAATTTTATACTCAAGCAAGGTACTAAAATAGAATGGATAGTTGAAGCCAAAAAGTCTTTTCAAGACATAAAAGATGACATATCCTAGGCTCCAGTACTAATTAGTTTAGACTTCACAAAAGATTTCTATCTATATTGATTCGCTTCAAAACACACCATTGTTGCAGTTATCACATAGAAGAAGGATGAAACTAAGCATTTGATTCCCTTCATGATCACAAATCTCAAGGATGCAGAGCTTAAGTATTTAATGATCAATAAGTAGATTTTTGCTTTGGTCAAAGTGGTGAAGAAATTTTGACATTATATCTTCAGGAACAAAACAATCACTATTGTACCCAATCCTATTATCAAGCTTACCCTATCATAGAATGAGTTGGGAGAGCATTGAGGCAAATGGATGGCCAAGCTCTACGAGTTTGACATAACGATCAGGCCTGCAAGGATCATTAGAGGTCAAGGCATTATTTAGTTCATGACTGAACCTTATCCCTGAATCACCATTGAAGAGGTATGTATAACACAAGTTTCTAAAGGAGAATGGTATAAAGATATAATCCAAAATTTACTTATAGAATCTTGCCCCCTAGATCTTAGTAGAGAAAGAAGGAGAACTTTGAGACTCAAAGATGCTCATTTTATGATCAAAAAGCCTCATCCTCTATAGAAGGAACCCTAAAGGTATTTACCATAGATGTGTATCTACAGAAGAGGCTAAGGAAATTATAGAAAACTTGAACCAAAAGATAGGTAGTGGTCACCCTGCTAAGAATACCATAGACCATAAAATTTTGAATTTGGGCTACTATTAGTCAACTATTTTCAAGGATGCTCATATGTACATCAAGAACTACCATGAATGTCAAGTATTTTTCAAGAGAGAAGTCCATATGACAATGCCTCTATATCCATTGATTGAAGGAAGGTCATTTTTATAATGGGGTTTGGATTTCATTGGTTTAATTAACCCAAATTCCTCAATAGGACATGAATTTATGCTTATAACTATAGACTATTACACTATATGGATAGAAGCAGTTGCCACAAAGAATAGTAGGACACAATATGTGATTCACTTTTTGGAGGAACACATAATGACTAGATTTAGCACACCCATCTCTTTGGTGTGTGATAATGGACCAACATTTCTATCAATAGAATTCATTGAGTGGGCACATGATAATCATATTATAATTAGGTTAGCTTCTAACCACTATCCTCATGGAAATGGACTAGCAAAGTCAATAAATAAAAATTTGATTGATGCAATCAAGAAGGCTAGTAAGGGAAAAGCCTAAGAACTAGTATAATCTACTAAAGTATGCTCTTTGGGTAGACCGTATGAGATACAAGCAAGCCTTGAAAGCTTTACCTTACCTACTAGTGTATGGGTGTAGACTAGTTTTCCCCATGACATTAAAGCTACCCACCTATCATTTCATGCAAGATTACATGGAACCAAATGACAAAGTGGAATCAAGATTGATTGATATAATAGAAATGAAGTATTCAAGGACTAAAGCATTGAAAACATTTAGCAAACACCAAGATGTAGTTAAATGGTGGTTTGACAAAAGAGTGAAAGTCAAAGCATTTTGAATTTTAGATCTAGTGCTAATATGGGATAAAGCCTTTGAAATAAAAGGACAACATGACAATTTTTTCCCTATATGGATTGGATCCTATCATATTTTAAAGATCATAGGTAATAATGTGTTTTATCTAAAAGACCTCCAAGTCAATGAGCTTACATATCCAATTAATGGATAATTCCTAGAGCATTAATTCAAAGTTGTTCCATCTATAGATATTACTGACTCAGAGAATTCATATAAGTTTAGACATAGTACTAGATTATATTTTCATGATTTCTAGTTTTGTTTATCACTTTCTAGTTTAGTCATCTTGTTCTTCAGTATTTTGGTTTTTTTAGATTAGATTTCCATGTTTTCTAGTTCAAGTTATTACTTTCTAGTTTAGACGTCCTACTCTTTAGTATTTTGGTTTTTTTAGATTAAATTTTAGTACTTTTTAGATTAATTTCTTGCTTTTTAGATTAGTTGTCTTTGTTTTCTTCTTTAGTTTTCAAGGTTGTGTTTTCTCTAGTTATTGCCAAGCTAAAATCCAAAACAACTGAGTTTGAGACTTGTAGAAAAGGGGAAAATTAATCTTGACACATTTTGGGCTAGTTTATAGGTTGGATGCATTTCTGTGTTTTGAGGCTTTAGAATGAAGGGAAGTGATCACAGGGTTATTTTGAATTAATACACAATTCAATACTTTTATCAGGCATATGGAAGTTGTTTTTGGGGTATTTCATATAAATTTAGATTATTTTCTTATTTTATTATATCAAATGCACACATCATGTTCAATACTTGTTGAAAGTGATAATTTTGGGTCTAGATTTGGATGTCAGAGATGTTCTAATAATGATTTTTTTTATAATTATACCATCTCACTAGGGTTTTATCTCCTTTCTTTTCCATTTATCTAGACTTAAGAAAATAAAAGAAAAAAGAAAGAAAATAACCAATTAGTTCAAAAGAGTAAAATAAAATTAAAATATCGCACATGATGAAATAACGTCAATGTACCATGCATCATGGTTGTGAAAAAGACAATGGAGGGAGTGGAGAAGGAACCTAAGGTATCTATGTCAGGGTTATGGATGCCTGACTAGCAGCAGAGCAATGTTTGAGCTTCCTTTGATTTAATGATCTTTAATAGATACTAGAATGAAACCTAAAACTTCATCAAAACCTTCTAAAAGCTCATCATAGTAAGAACTAAAGAAACTACATGTTTAATACACACATATCCAAGGAATTATGAGGCAAGTATATTGTGTGAATTAACCTAGGAATCCATTTCATGTTTTTTATTTAAGTATTTTTTGTGGCCTACTTCAAAATTGATCTAAGGTTATGAGACTAGATTTTTAGGTCCATCAATACTCAGGAGTATTCCCCCTGTAAGTCACCATTTGTTGTACCCAACATCCCCTTTTTTAATAAGGAAATAGGAACCCATTTTATTTCAAAATATGACCTTAATATGGAGTCCTTTTCATATGTTTTCACAAAATCTAGAAAATATAAGGCATTTTCACTTCTTTAGCAGGATGATATTGGCATTGTGTTTTATGATACTAACTTATGTATTGTAGAGATGAATTCTCTAATTTTACATTCTTTGGGATAATTTTTTTAGCCCTCGTGCAAACTATATTTTTAGATGTTATGTTTTGAGTATTCTCAACCCTATTTTCTTTCAGGCTTACTATTTGGAAAGACTTATATTTTCAAGAAAATTGTTGTAGACATTTTTTTTAAATAACTCTCCTAAATTAATTCAGCCTATGGACTTTTTGCCTTACAGAATTTTAGACCGCATATACTTTCCTTGAAACAAATTCGCTGATGGATTATCCCTTTGACCCTATCCAAAGTTACCCTAACTTAACCAATAAAAAATCAAAAATACTTCCTATTAATATTCTAAAGACCCCCCTCTAACTTGAGCTAATAAATTTGAATTATACGTAAAAATCATAAAGCCAAGGTGAATGTTACACATTTATGTCACATGAAATGGTATTCAATGTAGGATTATATATAGTTAATTTTTTGTGATTAAAATCCATCTTTCTCATTCAAGCTAACTTGTGTTATAAGTCTTTTGATATCTTGTAGTGATGAATAGCTCTAGTTTTTGCTTTGAGAGTATACAGTGAAGAGTGATTGAGCTAGAGTCAAGTTATTTACACAAACATATAGGTATATATAGCATGCCACACATAGAGTAAGAGAATCATGAAACATACAACAATGGCATCTACATAAAGAACATTTTGAGGTACTAATCTACCATCTCCATACTAATCAAATATTCTATAGAATTCACTGATATAGTCTTTCATGCCATGGTGCTAAGAGATAAATACAAGAATTATTCAGTGCTATGGGATGTCATTGATTCAATAGACTTGTTTTCACTTGAAGATGATATGACATTGACAGATAGATTATTTGTGAATGATTACGCTAGAGGCATCCAATGCTTTGAACTTAGGAGTCATTAGGTAAGAGGAAGAAAAATATTGGTTACAGAACATTAGGGCTTTAGTCCCCAAATACTAGGCACATAAGGCTTAGATCCTTCATATTTTACATGATTTTAAGCTATCTAAGGTGAAATAGTTCATTGGTATGTTGATTAGTAGGCTCAATTTTGACAAGCTTATCCAAAAGGTGGCTGATGAATTCAAATAGAGCATACAAGTATTTAATTGAATAAATTGAAGTAGAGTTGAGAAATGTTTGAAATAAGGTCACTAAAGTTGATATATTCAAGAATAAATTTCAAATAACCAAGGATGAGCATGCCAAGCTCCTTGGATAGATGAAGAAAATTCATCAGCCTTTGCTTCTAAATTTAGACAACATATGAAAGTAGCATGGAGCATCCCACAAAGTCTATGAATTTTATGAGGTGAATAAAAAGAAGGATTCCAATAGTGCAACTACAACTTTAGAGGCCACATTGACTTCCACTCCAACAAAAGTACATAAGTGCTTCAAATGAATAAGCCTTGATAGGATGAAATATTATGCATGTACAATTCTGTAATAGCCTATGTACTTGGATTTTGAGTGGATAATTATAAAGAATTGACTTTGTATTTTGTATGCATGTACACATTGTATTATTTTTGAAAATTCAATTTATTTATTTTTAGATTTTAGTTATCTCTTGGATAGTTCTATAACTAAATGTTCTAATCGACACTTGTAATCACTTACATGAAATTGAAGGATGGGGCAGCCCCTTCCCTAAGTCTATATATATAATTGTAGCCCTACTCAATTGAATGAGTCAAAAAAAATTGGAATCTAGAGTAGTGAACAATTGTGATTGTCTATGAAGTGTCATGAGTATTTTCTTTCCAATTTTGTATAATTAGTCATTATTTCTATGGTTGTATGATTCAATAAATCTTTATTGTGATATATCTACAAGTAGATTCTTGATTTCTTGATTGATATACTGATCTTGAGATGTGCAATAGCTATTAAAAGATAAGTAGATGTATCAATTAAATGGGTCAAGGTAATTGAATTATATTTTTGAATGTGTATTTATGCTTTCTTTGGTGTAGTTTTTGCATGTGTGCAATAGCTACCCCAAATAATTCACTTAACTGAGGCATAATATCATGATTAAGGGTGTGTAGCATCTACCCTAAAAGGATCAACCTTTGTCTGAGTTGTGTGAACTTCCTACATCTTTGTTTCCTTAGACTACCTAGCCATGTCTGACTACATGTTTGTTATTGTTACTAGCAACAGACATAGGTTTGAGAAAATATAGGTCTATTTAGAAACTAACAAAGGAATTAATTATTAAGAACCATGGAGTCTTATTTTCTACCCTACTTTACCTTCCCTTTTGAGTTTTTTTATTGAGATCTACCCATTTTAGATTAAAATTCAGCCACCCATCCAACTCACATAGAAATTCACTCTATTAGAAGGCCATGCCTCCATCAAGAAACCTTGTCAACAACCTGCATACTCCACCCCTATTCCATCAATAGGTTGAAATAAATGGCATACCTACAACTCATGCCCTGGAGTAAAGTTCACCTCCATTGAGATCTTAAAATGTTAGATGCTACCTTTTTCGACTACAGTGTGCATAACCCATAGCAATAGAACTCTATTGGTGATAGAAGGAGGGATTGAATTCCCCCTAATAATAGAGATTAGTCCTTTTATAGATTTTCACTAGAATCACCAAGGAGAGTGACCAGATCAAATTCCTAGGCTAGTTTATTAACATCACCCTTGACAAGTCATAGGAGACCTAGAGTTATGGCAATAGCTCCAGTACAAAACAATCCACCCCCATAAGGGCACCCTTTGCCTATTGATCAACCAATGGCTCAATTATAGCCCTATTTATTCGGATATACCATTTCCATCTCAAGGGATGTGCATGATTTACCCTAGAATCCCAACAAATATTTACCATCCTTTTCTCCCTCAGGGCCTAGAACCATAGAAGAGCATATCAAATATGTTAAAGCTATTGTAAGATTAATGAATGTAGTTGATGAAAATGTTTCATTTCGATTATTCCCTTTTAATTTAATAGATGTTGCTTATGATTGGTATTTGAATCTAATGAAAAACTCCATCACCAATTAAGAAGAATGTCAAATAGATTTTATTACACAATTTGGATAGGTCACCAATCCTAGATTAGTATATTAACACTTCACTAGTATGAAGAGTGATCCTAATGAACCCATCCATGTTTTTAATGTAAGATGTAAAAATATGTACAACTAGTTGACCCTAGGATATAAACTAGAACTGGTATTAGCATTAGATATGTACAAGAATGCCTTGGACCCTATCACCATCCTATTCCTGAGAAGAGCACCTACTACCAATACTTTGGCATTGGCATTTAAAGAGGCTATTAGTATTGATAGATATCTCAACCCATAGACACCAGGGGCACCTAACATCAATAATGGATTTCCAGTGCTCAATCTAGTACCACATGTGAAATAGAACATTTTAACATACAATCGGAATTAATTATACACATTGCCTCCACTGATACAGTTGATGCAACAAAAATTTAGGTACATGAACAATCACGTAATATGCAATAGTTACCAATATAACCAACATGTATTATCACTTACTATAGTTATTTTATAGGGCAAGAATTCCACAAAATCCAAATTAGATTCTATTCAAAAGATGGTCCAAAAGCCGAGTAATAATTTTTTTAATATGCAATGAAACATGGGTGACACCAATGCCCCACCTGGAAACTAGACCACCAGGATCCAAAGATATAATAGGACATTTAATAGGCCTACAAATAACATGGAGCAACCTATAAAGCTCCTAGTAATCAACGTCACTAATTAGCTCTCCCTAATTAGTGCAGAATACACAATACACCCTAACATGGTGAGCTTGATTGTATTGAGTTCTATATAGGGTTCAAGATATTTTAGAGGGAATTAATTAGGTAGGATCAGATGAATAACATACCAAAATATCATTAGCATCCTAGATCTTCTAGCATAGCCATGTTCTTTGAGACTCATAAATTTCCCTTCATAGGAGAAGATGGAAATGAACCAAAAGATAATATAGACAAATTTCATGCTTTCTAATAGTTGCAGAGAGGTGCATAAAACTTAAGAAATAAGTAGTCACTTACCACTTGACTCCTCTAAATACCATGGTAATTCCTCCAAATCCCAAAGTGGATAATAATCCACCCCCTCCAAAAGGGAATGATCAACCATCAAACAAAGAAGAATTAAATAAAGGAGGATATAATATCATGGAAGATATGAAGAAGATCAAGGCAAATATAACTCTCCATCATCTAGCCCAAATCACTTAGCAAAAGGAGCTTTTATGTAAATCCATTATTCAAATGGCCCCTATGGAGAAAACTAGAGTTGCTATAAACAAAGCAAAGGTTGTTGATGCCAACATCATTTACAAGAGTAAGCCTGGAGTACCATCATTTCTAATGACCATTAGAGCATTCAGTAAGAACATTCATAATTTTTTGGTTAATTTTGGATCATATTTAACTATTATGCCTACCTCCATATGTAAAAATATTGGTCTTACCTTAAGCCCTTCAAAGAGATCAGTCTCTCAACTAGATAAAATGGTAGTACCATTAGTCAAAAAATTGAACAAAATGTGCATTCATCTAGCATCAGAACCAAGAGTATATATGACTATCAATATCTTGGTAGTAGACATACCAAAAGGTTACAGATTATTATTTCTCATGGATTAGTCCAAAATTCTTAATGGATATCTTTCTACAGACTTATCACATATTTGGCTACCATGGAGAGGAGTTGTAAACCATATCAGAATTGATAGAGATGTAAGAATGAAATATCATATCATAGAATACAATGTCAAAAATGATTAAGTAAGATATAACTCTCCCACATTGGGTATTTATACTTTTACCACTCATAATCTAGCGTAAAACCCAGAACTTGAAGGTTCAAATCAGCTATGGAATACATATTTTCATGGAGCTAGGTCAGAGAAAGGATTAGGTGAAGGAATTGAGTTAATTGATCCTCAGGGTAAGAATTTCTTAGCAACTTATAGATATCAATTTCCATGTACTAATAATAGAGATGAGTATGAAGCTCTAATCCCTATATTATAGTTTGCAGTAAATAAAAATGTAAAGCAGATAAAGGTATTTGATGTCTCAAAGTTGGTGGTTTACTAGGTAAGAAATAATAGAGCATGGGATCTAATTGAGATCTTTGAAGCTTTCAACTTAGTAGCACTCCTGAGAGAGCAAAATCAGACCACCAATTCACTAGCTACTACTACCAATCTCAATCCATTATAGAAGTCTGAGGTATGGATATTCTTTATTGAATTGATTTTGTGTCCCTCTATTCAAGATAATGTAAAAAAATTCTAGGTCTTCAGTGATGATCAATAGATTATCCAGTTCTTAACTAATTCAAAATATTTCCAGTCCCAAATCATTGATGACAAGGACATTAACCATTTCTATCATGAATAAATAGACAAAGAGGGCATTCTCTAACTTAAATAAATTTGAATTCCAGTCAGCTTAGTCTCCTTGGAAACACCATTCAACCTAGACACTTAGGTGTAATAGCTCAGATAGCTTAAGGTTAATGAATTATACTTCAAGAGGGAAAATTTGGGAGATGACCATAACCCCTGTTATGTGAATATTGGCCTTAGTTGCACCATGGAGGAAAGACAGTGAGTCAAAGCTTTGATTACTCAATATAAGGACATTATTATTTGGACTTATAAAGACCTTAAGGTGTATGACCTGTAGGTCATCACTCACATGATCCCTCTAAAGAAAGACCATAAACCATTCAGATAGAGGTAGAGGCCAATGAACCCTATCTTAGATCTTCTTGTTTAAAAGGAAGTGGAGAAGTTATTAAGTGATAAAATCATCTTTCCAATCTAATATTCTACCTGGGTGGCCAATTTGGTCTTATTTAGAGAGAAGAGTGGTGAGATTAGATTATGTGTATATTTTATAAATCTAAATAGGGCTTTTGAGAAAGACAATTATCCTCTACCTTCTCTAGATGAGGTAATACAAATAGTGAGTGGTTCTAAAATGATGTCTTTTTTGGATGGATTTTTAGGTTAAAACCAAGTACTAGTACATCCTAAAGACAAAATGAAGATGACATTTACCATGAAATGGGGTACTTATGCATACAAAATGATGTTATTTGACCTCATCAATACAAGAGCTACCTTTAAATACACCATAGATCATGCCTTTAAGGTACTAACAAGAAATGCATAATCATAAATATATATGATCTCACAATGTTTTTAAAGAACAGAGAGGATCATGTAAGCCACCTATAGTTTATATTTGAGAGATGCAAAAGGTTCAGGATTTCAATAAACCTAAAGAAAAGTATATTTGGAGTCACTAAGGAGAAAATCTTTGGACATGTTATCATAAAATATGGGATCACCATTGATCCAGAAAGAATCAAGGTAATTTCAAAATTTTGGTAGCTAAACAGCAAGAAGGAGCTCAACTCCTTCAAAAAAATAAACTTTGTGAGGAAGTTTATCTAAAGGTTCGTAGAAATCATCAAGCCTCTAAAATCTATGCTCAAGCAAGCTACTAAAATAGAATGGACAGTTGAAGCTAAAAAATCTTTTCAAGACATAAAATCTAATATATCTTAGGCTCCAGTACTGATTAGTTTAGACTTCACAATGATTTATATTTTTATTCATTCACTTCAGAACACACCATTGTTGTAATTATCACATAAAAGAAGGATGAAACTAAGCATTTGATTTCCTTCACGAGCACAAATCTCAAGGATGTAGAGCTTAAGTATTCAATGATCGATAAGCATATTTTTGCTTTGGTCAAAGTGTTGAATAAATATTAACATTATATATTAAGGAACAAAACCATAGCTATTATACCCAATCCTACTATCAAGATTACCCTATCACAAAATGAGTTAGGAAAGAATCAAGGAAAATGGGTGGCCAAGCTCTAGGAGTTCAACATAGAGATCAGGCCTACAAGAATCATCAGAGGTCAGGGCATTGTTCAGCTCAAGACTGAACCTAATCCCTAAATCACCATTGAAGAGGTATGTATAGCACAATTTTCTAAAGGAGAATGGCATACAGATATAATCTAGTATTTACTTATAAAAAATTGCCCCTAGAGCTTAGTAGAGAAAAAAGGAGAGATTTGGGGCTCAAAGCTACTCATTTTATGATAAAAAATTTCCATCCTCTATATAAGGAACTATGAAGGTATTTACCTTAGATGTGTATCTATAGAGGGGGATAAAAAAATTATAAAAAACTTGCATCAAAAGATAGTCAATGGTCACCCTACTGGGAATACCATAGCCCATAAAATTTTGAGGTTGGGTTACTATTAGCCAACTATTTTCAAGGTGCTCATATGCATGCTAGAAACTGCCATGAATGTCAATTATTAGACAAGAGAGAAGTGCACATGGTAATGCATCTATAGCTAGTCATTAAAAGAAGGTCATTTACACAATGGGGTTTGGATTTAATTGGTGTAATTAACCCAAATTCTTGAGTAGGCCATAAATTTGTGCTTACAACTAAAGACTATTATAGTAGATAGATGGAAGGGGTTGCCACAAAGAATAATAGGGCACAATATGTGATTCACTTTTTGGAGAAACACATAGCGACTAAATTTGTCACACCCATATCTTTAGTGTGTGACAATGGACCAATGTTTATATCTATATAATTCACTGAGTGGGCACATGATAATCAAATTATAATTAGGTCAGCATATAACCACTACCCTCAGGGAAATGGACTAGTAGAGTCAACAAATAAAAATTTGATTGATGAAATCAAGAATTTAGTAGGGGATAAGCCTAGGGACTAGCATAATATACTAAAGTATGCTCTTTGGGTAGAATATATGAGATACAACCAAGCCTTGAAAGCTTTACCTTACCTACTAGTGTATGGGTGTAGACTAGTTTTCCACATCACGTTGAACCTACCCACCTATCAATTTATGCAAGATTACATGGAACCAAATGACAAAGTGGAATCAAGATTGTTTGATATAATATAAATGGATGATTCAATGAATAAAGCCTTAAAAATGTTTAATAAACACTAGGATTTAGTTAAAAGGTGGTTTGAGAAAAGAGTGAAAGTCAAAGCATTTAGAATTTTAGATCCACTACTACTATGGGATAAAGCCCATGAAAAGAAAGGACAACATGACAAGTTTGCCCCATTATGGATTGGACCCTATTAGATTTTAAAGATCATAGGCAATAATGTGTTTTATCTAAAAGACCTCTAAGGCAACGAGCTTACATATCTAGTTAATGGACAATTCTTGGAGCATTATTTTAGAGTTGTTCCATCTGTAGATATTACTGACTGAGAGAATTTAGATAAGTTTAAACATAGGACTAGATTAGATTTCCATGCTTTCTGGTTTAGTTTATCACTTTCTAGTTTAGTCATACTGCTCTTCAATATTTTGGTTTTTTTAGATTAGATTTCCATCCTTTCTAGTTCAATTTATCACTTTCTAGTTTACTCATCCTACTCTACAGTATTTTGGTTTTCTTAGATTAGATTTCAATGGGTTTTAGATTATTTCATGCTTTCTAGATTAGTTGTCTTTGTTTTCTTATTTAGCTTTCAAGGTTGTGTTTTCTCTAGTTATTTCTAAGTTAAAAGCCAAAACAACTGAGTTTGAAACTTGTAGAAAAGGGGAAAATTAATCTTGACACATTTTGGGCTAGTTTACAGATTGGATACATTTCTGTGTTTCGAGGCTTTAGAATGAAGGGAAGTGATCACAGGGTTATTTTGAATTATGTCACAATTCAATACTTTTATCAAGTATATGGAAGTTTTTTGGGGGATATTTCATATAAATTTAAAAACTTTTCTTATTTTATTGTATCAAATGCACTCATCATGTTAAATACTTGTTAGAAATGATAATTTTGGGTCTAGATTTGGTTACTAGAGATGTTCTATTAATGATTTGTTTTATAGTTATACCATCTCATTGGAGTTTCATCTCCTCTCTTTTCCATCGATGTGGACTTAAAAAAATAAAGGAAAAAAGAAAGAAAAGAACCAATGAGTTCAAAAGAGTAAAATAAAATTAAAAGAGCTCACATGATGAAATAAGGTCAATGCACCATGCATCATGGTTGTGAAAAAGACAATGGAGGGAGTGGAGAAGGAACCTAAGGTATCTCTATTAGGGCTATGGATGCCTGACTGGTAGCAGAGAAATGCCTAAGCTTCCTTTGATTTAATGATCTTTAACAAAAACTAGAATGAAACCTACAACTTCATCAAAACCTTATAAAAACTCATCACAATAAGAACTAAATAAACTACACTTTTAACACTCACATATCCAAGGAATTAGGAGGCAAGTATGTTGTGTGAATTAACCAAAGAATCCATTTCATGTTTTTTATTTAAGTATTTTTTTGTGGCTTACTCCAAAATTAATCTAAGGTTACGAGACTAGAGTTTTGGGTCCTTCAATACTTAGTATTATTCCCCATGTAAGTCACCATTTGTTGTACCCTACATCCCCTTTTTTTACAAGGAAATAGGGACCCACTTTCTTTCAAAATATGACCTTAATATGGAGTCCCTTTCATATGTTTTTGCAAAATTTGGAAAATATAAGGCATTTTCACTTCTTTAGTATGATGAAATTGGCATTGTGTTTTATGATACTAACTTGTGTATTGCAGAGATGAATTCTTTGGTTTTATATTCTTTAGGCTAATTCTTTCAGCCCTCATGCAAACTATCTTTTTGGATGTTATGTTTTGAGTATTCTCAACCCTATTTTCTTTCAAGCTTACTATTTATAAAGACTTATATTTTTGGGAAAATTATGGCAGAGATTTGTTCAAAATAATTCTCCCAAACAAATTCAGAGTACAGACTCTTTGCCTTATAGAATTTGGGATCACATACACTTTACTCAAAACAAATTCCTCGATGGATTGTCCCTTTGACCCTATCCAAATTTACCCCTTGGAACTATTGGGAATGACCCTTAGCCATATGAGAGTAGCCTTCAAGAAGTCCAAAAGTGTCCTTTGGTATTTGTAAATTAAACCCTTTGAGCAAACTTTTTCCCTAAATTAGACCCTTTGAATCCTTTCTACCTACCCTTTGGAACCTTTCAAACTAGCCTTTTAACCTTTCTAAAAGTTTCCTTTGTCTATTTGAACTAGTCCTTCGGCCTTCCTAAATTGACCATTTAACCCCTTTTTGACCACTTTTTTTAGGCACATACCTTTGCGTTTTGTGTGGTAGAAACATCATAAATTTTATTTTGAACCCCTTACCCTACGAGACTTATCCTTCAAGATATTTCTTTTGACCCTTTTACCATACAAAAAGTGCCCTTCGGCCTTTGTCTTTTGGACCCTTTTTGATGGACATACCCTTTAGGATTCCTATCTCAAGCCTTTGACTCTTTTTAAAGTGGCCACTTACCCTTCAAATATTTTTAAAATTACCTTTCAACCCTTTCAAAGTGTCCATATTCCCTTTCCCTTCTTAGATATACCCTTTGAGACTTTTATCCTGAACCTTTTTTCCCTTAGCCAATTCCTTTGAACATTTTATTTGAGAGAATATATGCCCTTAAAACTTTGTGTAACTTACCCTTCATAACTTTGGAAATGAACCCTTATTTGTATGAAATTACCTTTTGGGAAACCAAAATTTCCCTTCGACATTTATGAAGTAGACCCTTCAGGACTTTTGTCATGGACAAAATGCCCTATGAAGTGGGCCCTTCAGATCAAAAATACCCTTCAAGGAAATTAAAAGTGCCATAAAGACCTTCAAAATAGACCTTTAGAATAATTACTTTGGTAATTTTGCCCAAATAAATCATTCAAATAAATTATGGCAGACATTTTGTCCAAAACAAATCCCCCAAAAGACTTTGTCTACAAGCATGACCTAAAGGCATTTTTTGGATGTACATCCTAAAAGCACCTTATTACCAGGAATATTACTAAGTCTCATCATAATTAACTAATATAAAGAAAAAATAGTTTCTATTAATATTCTAAAGACCCCCACCCTGCCAACTTGAGCTAATAAATTTCAATTATACGTAAAAATCATAAAGCTAAGGTGAACATTGCATATTTATGTCACATGAACTGGTTTTCAATATAAGATTCTATATATTTGATCTATTATGATTAAAATACATCATTTTCATTCAAGCTAACTTGTGTCTGAAGTCTTTTACTATCTTACAGTGATGAAGAGCTCTAGTTCCTACTTTGAGAGTATACAGTGAATAGCAATCAAGCTAGAGTCAAGTTATTTACACCAGCATATAGGCATATATAACATGCAACACATAGAGTAAGAGAAGAACAAAACATACAGTAATGACATCTACATTAATAAAATTTTGAGGTAACAATCCACCATCTCTATACTTGATCAAAGATTCTATAGAATTCATTGATATAGTCTTTGACACCATGGTGTTTAGAGATAAATATAGGAATTATTCAGCACTATGGGATGTCATTGATTTAGTAAACTTATTTTCACTTAAATATGATATGACATTGGTAAATAGATTGTTTATAAATGAATTTTTGGAATTTACATGTTAGAGACTAAATTTTATAGTGGAAAAACTAGAATTCATGCCCTACATTGACCTCTTGAGAGACTTATTCTTCTCCAATAGGATATCATAGAATGCATTCTTGTATAACTCTAGAAATAACATAGTGGTTTCTCTCATCTCAAGGCCATATTTTTAGAGATATTTATCTTTGAGCATCCACAATACTTATACAAACACACCTTGGTGCAATTTAATGAAGAGACTTTGATGGAGAAGGTGATGTCATCATGGCTCCTCCTAGACCAAACTATTGCATGGAAAGAGAATAAACCCAAGGGGGCTATCTCTATTGACAAATTAAAGATGGGGATTCACATTAGTATGGCACTCCTCAATAGATTATATGGTATGCCTAGCATCTACTTTATCAATTTAGATTAGGTACCATTATTGTATATGATGCTCATACATGATGTCACTTATGCCCTCAATGAGATCATAAGCCTATGGCTGAGGGATAAAATAATCCACAAGGATAGGTATCCTAAACCCACTAGGAATTTCTTCATGATGTCATATCTAGTGGATGTAGTCATGAGAATGTGCTATAGAAACCTTGGTGCATTATGGACTCCAACCACTGACTGTGAAAAGAATAGGATTTGTGATTATTATCATTTCATGCAAATCTATTACTACACCAAACACATGGTAAGAATATCTGAGTATGTCTATCCTCATATTTGGTAAGCTATTCATGGTTCACCCATACCTTGGATTGGGTATAACATTGTGAAAAACCTAGATGGGAAAGGGTATTATTTCCTCTATCCAGACATCACGATCATCGAGGTATGGGGAAGCAAGGTTGGCCCCTTATATCTTCCAAAGTTTATTCCTAACAAGTTGGCCAAATAAAATATTACCTTCTAATTATGGAAGAGCATTGAGGAATATTTTTTAAGGTAGAATAAATCCTTATACTTTGGTCATCTAATCACCATCGGTAGGATGACCTATACAATCAAAAATCATCTTGAGGACATAGGTGGTAACTGCAAGAGTTATCCTTTCCCTACACTTCCACATCAAGACTAGGATTCACATAGTCTGATCTAGAAACATATCCATGGATTCAATATTCCATATAATCATGATCCCTATGACTATGATTTTATATTTTTGAATTCTAATTCAGATGAAGTGTTAGAGTGAGTGTAAATTATTGGGCTATAAGAGGACCATCTAAGGATGATCCAAGATGATCCTTTGGTCTCCACCAGGGAATTAGATAGTAGAATGGAACTCTTTGAGAGATGGAAGTATTTAGATTTTTGGAG
The DNA here is from genome assembly GCA_037957365.1 of Torreya grandis. Taxonomy (NCBI): domain Eukaryota; kingdom Viridiplantae; phylum Streptophyta; class Pinopsida; order Cupressales; family Taxaceae; genus Torreya; species Torreya grandis. The sequence continues at coordinate 236,790 of JARHVA010001468.1, forward strand.
GGGATATTCCAAGGATCAATCCAAAGACCAAGATGCCTCCTCCTCTGAAGGACTTCCTTTAAAATTAAAATTAAAGACAGTAAAGAAATAACCTGGCCTACCCGATCCCAGTGCAGCCATGAGAGGACAAATGGGAGACCCCATTAGCCTTAACTCTGATGAAGAAGGGAGAACAAAAGAAGAACCTGCTATAAGCTCTACCCAAGTGCTAATTGTTACATCTATTAGGGTAGCAAATCTTAGAGTATCATCACCACTAGACTCTCCCTCTCAGGCAAGGACCCCCCTAGTATATAGGAGGAAGCCTAGGACTCCCACAGGTAGTCCCATAATAGAGGCATCATAGGACTTATCCACTTAGCTTCCATGTTAAAAACTAGCTAGGGGAGACATGGTTATTATCAAGGACATCAAAGATGATTTTGATGAGGAAACCAAACTAGAAACAACCAAGGCTATGAGCCTCCAAGTGGAGCCTATGGATCTCTCTCTTCAAGGTACCCAGTCTTTTGCTAGTTTTCCCTTATCTTTTCTATGTATTTTTAAGAAGATACCTCTATGGAAGTACCCATGTCCATTCCTTCCACCTCCACTACTACCATTCTCCCTTCCATCTCATTCACCACATCAATTCCTTTTATTCCTATTGACACCTCCATAGTTAGAAACCTCAAGAAAAATAAGGTGTCTAGGAAGGTGAAAATAGCTTTGGCCACCTCTTAATTCCATATTCAATCCACCCAAATCACCCTTCCACTTCCTACTACCATTTCCGTAGAAGAAACTATTGTGACAACCATTAGCATGGGAAGGAGGCCTAAGACTCAAATAGTTATAGTCCATCCACTCCCTCAATTTGGAGGAGTGGATTGGTCTAAAATAATATGGCCTTACCTTCCAGATGTCCTTATTAAGGCCTCTAAGAAGTAGTAAAAATTCCAAGAGGATATAGAGGAAGAAGTTGTTACCACAACCCCTGATGTATTCCAACTTGATATTCCTCCCTGGGTAGTGGATCTAAGGAGTAAGGTCTCTCAACTACAAAATTTTAAGATCACATAAATCCCATATATTTACACATTATTTGATCCTCCAACTGGTAGCATCAAAAGGGTCAAGAAGAAAAAATTGGAAGATGACAAGGGAACTTAAATCATCTTTGAGGAGAGGTAAGAGGTGTTCTTCCTTAACAAAAGGTAGAATAGATAGCCAGGGCAACCCTTATATGAAGAAAATCTAGTAGACTTAGTTTAGGAATATAATTATGTTATAGTGGTAATCCATGAGGGTACAGAGCTAGCTCAATAGGAGTTAGAAGTAGAGGTGTAAGTGTTGGATAAGGAAGTGGAGCAGCTTAAATAAAAAGCCAAGACAATGCACATTTTGGCTGGTATTAAAATTGAAGTCCAAGAGGTAGTTTTAATATGTTACAACACCCTGAAAGCTATGGATTTCATGAGTTCTAAGATGGCCCCTTATGTGAGCCAAGTTAATCTATTGTATAACTCTTTGAGATATGATAGTGCCAAACTAAAGATGATGGTTATTACACATGCAACTCACTCTAGAGTCATCTCAACCTAATGACTACACTAGAGGCATCCAATGCCTTGAACTTAGTAGTCATTAGGTAGGAGGAAGTAAAATTTTAGTTATAAAATGTTGGGGCTTTAGTCTCCAAATTCTAGGCACATGAGCTCAGATCCTTTAGATTTTTCATGAGCTTAAGCTATCTAAGGTGAAATATTCCACTGGATAGATGAAGAGAATTTATCAACCTTTGCTGCTAAATTTGGAAATCATACAAAAGTAGCATGGATTAGCCCACAAATTCTATGAATCTAATGAGGTGAAGAAAAAGTAGGCTTCCAGCAGTGCAAGTATAGATTCAATGGCCACATTGACTTCCAGTCCAACCATATAACATGTAGTGCTTCAAATGAATAAGCCTTGATGGGTTGAAATATTATGCATGTATAATTTTATAAGAACCTATGTACTTAGATTTTGAGTGGATAATTGTAAAGAATTGACTTTGTATTTTGTGTCCATGCACACATTGTATAATTTTTGAAAAGTTAATTTATTTATTTTTAGCTTCTAGTTATGTCTTAGATGGTTCTAGAACTACATGTTCTAACTGACACTTATAATCACTTGCATAAACTTGGAGGATGAGGCAACCCCTTCCCCAAGTCTATATATACAATTGTAAACCCATTCAATTCAATGAGTCAGAAAATTTTAGAATCTAGGGTAGCGAGTAATTTTGATCATTAGCAAAGTGTCCTAAGTATTTTCTTTCCAATTCCATGTAATTAGCTATTATTTCTATGGTTGTAAGATTCAATAAATCTTTAGTGTGTTATAGCTATGAGTAGATTCTTTATTTCTTGATTAATATAATGATCTTGAGATATGCAATAGCTATTAAAAGATAATTAGATGTATCAATTGAATGGGTTAAGTTAATTGAATTATATTACTTAATGTGTATTTATGATTTCTTTGGTGTAGTTTTTTGTGTGTGTGCAGTATCTACCCCATATAATTAACTTTCCTGAGCCATAATCTCTTAATTAAGGGTGTGTAATAGCTACCCTAAAAGGAGTAACATTTGTGTGAGACATGCAAACTTTTTATATATCTATTTCCTTAGACTTTTTATCCATGTCTGACTACATGTGTGTTATTGCTAATAGCAATAGACATAGGTTTGTTCAAACACCAACCAAGGAAGTAATTCCTTAGAACCATAGAGTCTTCTTGTCTGCCCTACCTTACCTTCTCTTTTGATTTTTGTTATTAATATCTACCCACTTTAGATTGGAATCCAACCACCCATCCAACTCACGTATAAATTCACTCTATTAGAAGGCCATGCCTCTATTTAAAAACCTTGTCAACAACCTGCATACTCCATCCCTATTCCATCAATTTGTTGAAATATATCACATAACTACAACTCATGCCTTAGAGTAGAGTTCACCTCCATTGATATCCTAAAACATTAGAGGCTACCTCATTTGACTCTAGTGTGTATGAAACCCACATCAACAATCCTAAATTTATTTTCCTTCATGTAAAATATGTAGTAAATCCACAAGGAACCCAATATAAATCTTAATTTTTTTATTAATATCAATCATTTAATATATCGATTGATCCCAAAGACATATGGTTTTCCTAGAGAATGAATGAACCATTAATTTTTGCTCTTTCTTGAAATATCAGCCAAAGAATAATATGCCAACAATTTTTCAAATAGTTAGTAGACATCTAACAATTTTTGGTCACTAAATCTATGAAGTAGCATCACTAGGATCCCAACGCATGCCCTTTCCCTCCTTGTTTACTATCAATCCCATTTGTTCAGATGTAACTCAAGAAATAAATAGACTCTTTGAGATAGCCAAGGTATTTTTTACATGTCTTGCCTATGCTATGGGAAGAGTGTTGTTCAATAGGACCAAATTCCTCTCAAGAAATTTTTCAAACATTTTGCATGCATCCTCCTCTTTCCCTAATTTATCTTGTATAAGTTTTGTAAAAGCACCAAAATTTCTAGTCACCATATGTTGGAATAATTAATGATAAGTCATGTCATTATTATGACCTTAACATATTACATCATTAAATAATAAATGTTTAATTATTATTAGTATTATTTAAAATGGGTTGAAAAATTCATGTAAATAAAATAATAAAACATATCATTAATATTATCAATGTTTAAATGTTCCTCAGGGAAAGATATAGCCCTGTTGGTTACAATGGTCCACCTACACACCCCAATATAAAAATGGTTTTACCCGTTTGGTAAATTAATCACCATTGTGTTAGGGTGTGGAGCTAAAAGCTTCAACTATTGTAGACACGAAGAAGGGAGGTTGCTGAAGATCCAGAAGTACCAGCGTCGGTAGCATGACCGACGTCGATCATGACCAGTGCAGAAGGCAACCAGCATTGACAGGGAGTCGATCGACGTCGGTTAGCACCAGATAGACAGGGACTGACGTCAGTCACCTTTGGTGGTTCTAGAACTATTGTTGACAAACAGTCAGTTAAGTGAAGTGAGTGTTTGCATGTTTAAGGGCTAATTATAGTCACGAGCTACGTCTCTAATTATTGTAATTAGAGTTCTATTTTTGTATGCATGGGATTCTATTTAAAGACCCATGAGGCATGTATTGTAAATAAAGTAGGCAAGTAAAGCATTGAAGCAAGGAAGCAAAGTCAAGGAGATCTATAGGTGTAAGGTCAAGGAGATCAGTTGAAGCATTCAAGGAGGGGATAGCAACTTAGGTTGTTGAGTTGGTTGTGTTGAGCAAGAGAGAGAGGGAAGAAGGTCTTGAGGTGTGGCAAGCCTTTGAGGTGGAGGAAGAAGTGGCATCTTCCTTATTGTATTTTCTTCTAAGATTATCTAATACAAGATTGTGTATTGTCTCTCAAATTCTTTGTTGTCTCAAGTTTCTATTTACTTAATCATTCTGGTATAATCCGTGTTTAATTGCTTATAAGAAAAGTAATCAATTGTGCTTCCATTAGATAGGGGTTCCTAATAGTTGGTATTAGAGCTACGGTTTGCAGGGAGCAAGTTATTGTTTGTTGATTATAGGTCATTCACAAGGTTTCTGATTGAGTGGGAGTTCAGCAATGGCAGAAGAAAGTAAGCTACGAATGGAGAAGTTTAACGGCAAGAATTATCAACATTAGAGGATGCAGATAGAGGATTATTTGTATCAAAAGGATTTGTACTTACCATTGGGTGGGGTTGCATGCAAGCCCACAGATATGAAGGATGAAGAATGGAGTGTTCTTAATTGGAAGGCTCTGGGTTCCATAAGGTTGAGCCTTGCATCGTCTTTGATTTCCAACTTATCATAGTGCAAGACAATGGAAGAGTTGATAAAATCTTTGGCAAATTTATACAAAAAGCCCTCAGCTTCAAATAAGGTATTTCTTATGAAGCAGTTATTTACTTTGCAAATGCAGGAAGGTGGATTGGTACATACTCATCTTAGTGATTTCCATGGTTTGGTAAACCAGTTAGCTTCAGTCAATATTGTTTTTGATGATGAAGTAAAGGCTCTTTTAATTTTATGCTCCTTACCTGAAAGTTGGGATAGTTTGGTTATGGCAGTAAGTAATTCTGCGTCTGCTTCTAAAATCTTAAAAGTTGATGATGTTGTGAGTGTGATCTTGAATGAAGAACTACGTAGGAGAAGCACAGGTGAATCATCAGGGAATGCTCTAAGTGCAAAAAGCAGGGGAAGACAAAGAGATAAGGTTGAGCAAGGGAAATCAAGGTCGAAGGTGGGAAGGAGATCCGAATCCAGAGGTGTCACCTGCTGGTTTTGTGGAAAGAGAGGACACACAAAGAAAGAGTGTTGGTTGAGGGATAAATAAAATCAACATGAAGGTAATGAAGAAGCAAAGGATGCAAATATTGTGGTACAAGATGCTCTCATACTTTCTTTGGATAGTCAGGTAGGATCTTGGGTTTTAGATTTTGGTTCTTCTTTTCATGCATCCCCAAACAGAGATTTGTTCCATGAGTATGAATAGGGAGACTTTGGAGTGCTTTATTTAGGGGATGGTACGCATTGTCAAATAGTTGGCAAAGGGAAAGTGCAGCTGAGATTGCAGATGGATGACACATGGGTGTTGAAAGAGGTTATGCATGTCCCAATTTTGAAGCAGAGTTTGGTTTCTATAGGAAGGTTGGGTGATGAGGGATGCACAGTAACCCTCACAGTGGATTCTTGGAAGGTTACCAAGGGAGCACTTGTTTTAGCTAGAGGTAAGAAAGTAGGTACTCTTTATCTATCTACTTGTATTACTGATTCTACTTTTGCTTTATCTACTTCAGCTGTAGATTCAAAGATGTGGCTTAATAGGCTTGGTCACATGAATAAGAAGGGAATGGACATTCTTGATTAAAAAGGTATGAGTTTAGATTCAGAAGGCATAGATAGATTTCATTGCAGGAAAAGGAAATTTGATGCTTTTGACAGGAACAGGGAAGCCTTGGTATTTATGGAGGAGATGAAGGACAGAGATCAGTCACAAGGGCTGAATGATTCTGAGCAGGGTAGTATGGACAGGGGTTTGATCCAAGATGAGCTCATGGATGAAGAATTCATCACTTACAAGAACACACAAACACCGATGTCAGTCACTTGGAACTGACGTCGATCAGGCAGATACCGACATCGGTCATGTGCAGACCAGTAGGGTCGGTAGAGTCGGGTAGAGAAGTCTGACGTCGGTCAGGTAGGAACCAACATCGACAGAGGGGACACCAGTGTCAGCCAGGGAAATGATGTTAGTAGTCAGGGTCAGTGCAGGGAACCAACATTGGTTGGGAGCAGACTGGGAGATGGACAAGATCGGTCACTGGAATGGATGTTGGGTGGATAGCAAGCTATCAAGGAGTCTCAAATGCCCATATGGAGGTCAGAAAGGGTAAGTGAACCTCATATTCATTGTTCACCTTCTTATATTGCTTACTAATGGTCAAGAACTAGGAAGATGTGAAGAGGCAATGCAGGTAGAATCCAAAAATAGTGGGAGCTTGGCATGGATGAGGACTATGAGTCCTTGGAGAAGAACCAAACAGATATTTGTTGGTGGAGTTGTCAACTGGAAGAAAGCACTGGATAAGGGATGGATTCCAAAGTTAGAGAAGAGAGTGGATGGACACGTGAGATAGAAGGCTATGGTATATGGTCTTGATTAGGCTACAGGACAATGGAGGTTTAAGCATTGTATTTTTCTTTACCAGGTTGGATAATATTAGCTACATTATCCTATTACTGTATTGTGTTGCTTGTTGCAGGGTTTCATATACAAGGAGTTTTTTGAGCTAAGGGTAAAGTTAGTTCAAAAGTATGTCATGAAGAATTTGGGAGCAGCAAAATTCTTTTGGCATAAGTGACAGGTATAGCATCACAGGTTTTGTGGTGGTTGGTCTTCAAGAGTGATTTTGAAGAGGGATACAGATCCAAGGGAACAAAGTAGATGGTGTATAGGTACAGGTACAGTTGCAGCTATTTATCTCCAAGTGGGAGATTGTTAGGGTGTGGATCTAAAAGCTTTAACTGTTGCAGACATGAAGAAGGGAGGTTGTTGAAGATCCAGAAGTACCGATGTCGACAGCATGACCGACGTCAGCCATGACTAGTGCAGAAGGCAACCGGCATCGGCAGGGAGTCAGCTGACGTCGATCAGCACCAGACAGACAGGGACTGACATTGGTCACCTGTGGCAATTCTAAAACTGCTGTTGGTGAACAGTCAGTTAAGTGAAGTGAGTGTTTACATGTTTAAGGGCTAATTATAGTCACGAGCTACATGTCTAATTATTGTAATTAGAGTTCTATTTTTGTATGCATGGGATTCTATTTAAAGACCCATGAGGAATGTATTGTAAATCAAGTAGGCAAGTAAAGCATTGAAGCAAGGAAGCAAGGTCAAGGAGATCTACAGGTGTAAGGTCAAGGAGATCAGCTGAAGCATTCAAGGAGGGGATAGCAACTTAGGTTGTTGAGTTGGTTGTGTTGAGCAAGAGAGAGAGGGAAGAAGGTCTTGAGGTGTGGCAAGCCTTTGAGGTGGAGGAAGAAGTGGCATCTTCCTTATTGTATTTTCTTCTAAGATTATCTAATACAAGATTGTGTATTATCTCTCAAATTCTTTGTTGTCTCAAGTTTCTATTTACTTAATCATTTTTGTATAATTTCATGTTTAATTGCTTATAAGAAAAGTAATCAATTGTGCTTCTATTGGATAGGGGTTCCTAACACATTGTGTGATAATTGATTATCATGACATTATATTTACATGTAAAAAATATCATTACAAAGGTTCTATGAATATTTTTTTAGAGGAGAAGTGAGAAGAGGAAGGATTATATATTGGGTACTAAAAATTTCTCAATTATATTGAATATATCAACTGATTATTTTTTAACTTAATTAAGGTTTTCCATATTAAATCCTATGTTTAGATGATACGTGTTATTATTTTCTTCCAACTACATTAAATACATTAAATGACATTGAAATTAAATAAATAAATTTGAGGTATAATATATAGCCGATACATACTTTATGCTTCTTCTACATGTTGTCTTTCATCACAAATTAGGAATGAATCTCAATTAGATATGAAATATTGAGAAGTTAATTTTATAATTTTATATGATATGTTTTCTCATAATCTTGTTTTTTTTTATTCCTTCTATCTCCACCCTTTTGAGGAATACTTTATATTTTGCATTTTGTTTCATTTCCTTCAATTTTCTTATGAAATTTTTGTGTAGTTCTATCTGTTAAGGGTTAGGGACAAAAACAAGAGTATATGATAAACTCAAAAATTTCATATTACCAAGACAATAAAATAAACCTTTCTAAAATCCATATGTTCTTTTTAGAATCGCAAGCCTCCAAAGTTTAGAAAATGCACAAAATAAAACTAATGCAACCTATGTCCTTTTCCAATATGACTTTTCACTTTCTAAATTTAAAGGATCAAACAAATATGTCAATTATACATCCACCATTTGAGGTTCCTTAGGCCACTAACATAAGGGAAGATAAATCCATAGGGTTATTCCATATATACTTATTGGTTTTATTCTTAGGACAGGACTCACCATTACAAAGGGATTTTAAGACAAGGAATAGCCAAAATGTTAAAGCAAAACCAAAATAGGGAAGGAAAAAATAGGAAACCTAATCTACAACAAGGGATGAGAAATAAATAATAGAAAAGCAAAGCAAAAAAAGGAAATATAAGCATATTTACAAGAGGTTTTCCCAATCAAATGCATGCTTGAATTAGTCAAACACCTGATTAGTTCAAGATTTGAAGAAGGGAAAAGGGCATAAATACTTTCTTCTATGTTGTCCTCTAAGATGAAAAAAACTATCCCATAAAGATTTATCAGTATTCATTTCATGCAATTGATGAAAAATCAAATTATTTAGTTCAGCATTATGTTATCATCTAATTTATTAAAAGCATAAGGGATAGGGTGAAGAAAATACCTTAGCCCAAACATGGAACTATGAAGAAGAATGAGGCTGGGAGCTAATACATACCAAAATTTTATGAACATCCAACTTATCAGGAGTGTATTATTTGTTGTAATTCATAAATATATCATTTGTTGGTTTCCTTTAGATTATAATGTATACTTTGGTTGAATACTCTTCTTTATCTTTATCCTCCACAAGGTATGGTAATAGTTATTCCCATGTCAAAGACCTCCTAGATTTTTCATCTTTGGTTAGAGTGTGTGGAGATATTGGTTGAGTTAGAACATATTAATCTTGTACCTCCATTGGTGTGACTTCTTTATTCAAGCCATTATACCCTTAATCCTCATTGAACACCTCTACTGCTAAGAAGAATGGATGGTTGCCTTCAATTGTTTTGAAGGAAAGGCTGAACTGGGGAGAGAATGGATCAATTTCAAACTCTTTCAAATTATTATTTTCAAAGGAACATCCCACTATGCTTTGTCTTTATTCTTCTTAGCAAAATAAATCTTGCTCCTCTATAATTTTCTCACATTCATCTTCCTCCAATGATGAGATGAAAACCACACTATTTCTACAAAGTTGTTTGTCATCTAAAATCATCCTTGAAAATATATGAGCAATGTAATATGATAAGGATGCCTCAAATGTAGAATATGCACATTCTTCCACTTGTTGAGCTAATTCATTGAATGGCTATTTATTTGGTTGACTGTAAGAGATATCAAATTTTTCCCCTCTATACTCAAAAACATCGATGTACATGTACTCACAATGATCACTATATTCAATTCTTGAATGAGAATCAGTATAATAATAAGTGTGGGATTTGTCTTATTTAGGATTTTTAAAATAACCCATGGTATTATAAAATTTTACCTAATGATCTTTCCAATCACAAACAAGGAATTATCTTACATGAGGCTCAAGAATGGTGACTTTGGGGAAAAAAGGTTCAATAGTTACTAATTCATGCATATTTGGATCGTCTAAGATAGGAATATGCATTATTTGATATTATACATTTTTTGGCATATTATAATTGGACTCTTCCAAAATTAGGACCTCATAATCATTGCCCTTATCTAAAATGTATTCCACTTGTTCTTGCAACTTTAAGATTTCTTCCTTAAGGGCTAGAATGTGTTCTTCCACTTCACTTATGTCATAATGTGGAGGGGTATCCAAATTAAGATTGACTTGTTCATATTAAATATGTTATTTTTTAATGATGATATGGTTTTTATCATTTTAATCATTTGGTGAAATATTCATCACAAAGTTTAGGTCTTCTATTTATCTTCTAAATTACAATAGAAATTATTTTTCAAGACTATCATTGCTAGTGATGGAATTAGGTGTCAAACTTAAAAAATAGTAATTTGGTTCTTATTTTAGAGTGAAAGAGAATAGTATGTAGGCTACATCCTCATATTTGACATTTAAAATATGCATAGCATAACTATAGACAATAAGTTATTCTTCAGCAATTCTATTATGATTGCTTAGAAATCTAGGAAGGAAGTCGAAAGAGTTCTAAGGAGACTCATGTTGAATACCTGAAATGTTGATGGTTGATTCAACAAGCCAAGACATGGTGATATCCTTGATGGTTCATTGAATTTAGATATAATTTTAAAAATAAACAAAACCATTTGTATCAAGTCTATCTCTATTGATTCTTTTTCCTCATATGCTTCAACAAGTGAAACAAGAAGGGCAAGAACTTAAATATGGATCTTGTGATCCTTATATTGGGGTCTAGGTTGATTTAAATAGACAACTAACAAACAAGAAAGGTCAACAAGATTAAATCAATAAAAACATTGGCCCTCCTTTTATCACCATTTATGTTGGTTACTCTAGTTGACCCTCTTAATAAATAAAATGTCCCTCTGTCTATCCTCTTTGAATTACTCAATACCATGGGTTGAGTTTTTGAGAGGGTCACAAAATGAGATCAACATGTACATGGTACAAAATTTCCCCATCAATTTTAAGACTATGTTGATCAGTCTAAGGGTCGAGCAGTTCCTAAATTTACTCTAAGAGCAGCAACTACTACCTCCAGAGGTCCACCTAGTCTCTTGCTGATAAAATGTCTAATTATTATTGTCTAATAAATTCAACTGATAAATAAATTAAGATTTAATTTACTATAATTCATTTCACAACATAAATTAGGGTAGAACATCATCCAAAAAAGTAAAAATGAGAGAGGTTAGGAAAGAAAAGAGAGGGTGCATTTGATTTAAATAAGTTTCTTGATGCCAAGGGGATGAAAACATGCCTAACCACACTTATACCACTATGTTCTTGGTCTAAAAATTACACAAACATGAGTTACTCAATTGGAAAGCTTCTAAGGATAAGTGTGAAATACATTTATTCATTTATTCTATTCTAAATAAAACTACTCATAATCTATACTTGTTACACACAATGACTAAGAGAAGTTTAAATAAAACATGAAAGAACTCAATAAATTATTTATGATATCTACTACACAACATAGCTAATAAGATCATATGCAACTAGGCATATTAACAATCCTAGCACCAATTAACCAACTAAATAAAAATACTAGAGACGTTAAATGAATAAACATAATAAAATCTATTTCCATCATTCTAAACCATTTTGTTATAATAAATATCTCTAGATAGATAGTCTAGGAAAAAAATAGAATTAAAGGTAGGTATAATCATGGCACAATTCTAAAAGTGCTTCAACACCTCAAATTCCAATCGTCGATAAATAATCTAGGTGAATGACACAAAAAGAAATTTTTGGAGAAATCCTATCACAATTCCTATAGAACATTGGTACCTAGAATTATCACCTTTAATAATGGAAATGTAGCCCTCTTAAATAAACAATTTTAGGAGCTACATAAAACATCAAATAACTCGATAAATTAGTTATGATAGCTACTGCATAACATAACTAAGACAATCATCTACAACTAGACATTTTAACAGTCATAACACCAATTAACCAGCTAAATCAAAATACTATAGACATTAAAAAATAAAACATAATAAAATATATATTCAACTTTATAAATCATTATGTTATAATAAATATTTCTAGGTAGATAGTCTAGGAAAAACATAGAGGGAAAGGTAGGTGCAATCATGGAATAATTTTGATAGTGCTTTAATGCCACGATGCTGACCCTTGGTAGATAATCTAAGTAAAAGATAAATAAATTAAGGTTGGATAAATCCTAGCGTAATTCTTATATATCATTGGTACTCAATATTATCACATTTAATAATGGAAATGTATCCCTCTTAAATGAACAATTTGAGGAGCACATGGCCTTATCTTCTAGTTCAACTTACTAATGAGGTGGTTACAAATATTCAATGATGATTTAAAAATGTAATTGGGATTCATTATTCCCTGATAGATTTGAAGGCCATGGATCTTAAAGGCAGAACTTTTATCTTTTATCTCTTTTTTACAATTTGATCCTTCACCATTTAATGGAGTGCACAACCCATTAATAGATTTGATAACCTTAATGGTCAAACAAGACATCAATTTTGATTCTTAAGCCTCTTGATGACTTGGCATGACTATATAACTCATCAATCTTTGCTCTTATCCACTCGATTGATGTTCTTTCCATGTTGCATTTTATCACTTCCTTGCCTCTTTTTCTTTTCTATACCTATGTTCATCCTAGGATGTAATACGCTCTAATTATGCCTTTGTCATAACACAGTGGGATGTTTCCACATGGTGACTTTCCACTAACCTAAAGCTTAGATGTGCATTGGGACTACATGGACTACTCTAGGTAGTAGGTCACTAGTATGATGTCATATGATATAACCCTACTAACCCACTCTCCCAAAGGGTCTAATGATGTATAGATAGCCTTGCGACTACAAAGTAGTGGGATGTTTCTATGTGGTGACATCCTACTAACCCATTTACTTGGAGGCATTTTATGAATATAGAATTCCTTTGGGTATCAGGTCATCAATATGACACCACTTGGCACCATCTTGGTGATCTAGAGGTTTTAAGGTTCCTAACCAAAAATAAATTACTGAAGTGTTCTGAAGCATAGAAAACTCACCATGTGGCTTTGGGAGAAACACTGAGCACTTACAAACAAAAGAAATAAAATCTCAATTAGTAAATTTCAATTAAAATACAAACATCTAAATTTTTAAAATCCAAATAGTTAAGCTCTTTGAAATGAAAGCAAATGAATGTGGAAACTTAATGAATAAAATCTATTTTCATTAAACTCGAAGCCAAAATTCACCATTTTGTCCATTATTAATAAATAGACTAAGTCCCAAGATGAAAAAATGTGAACATTTAGTTAATTAGTCTAAAATTAAATCCCAAAATGGACCAAATTACCAAGGAGAAGTTTAGAAAAACTCTAAAAAGTTAGAAAAGTTTGCCATTATCAAATTTAAATGTGTTGAAAAGAAAAGACAAAAGTATTTTAAACATGGTTTAAAATAACCCATACTCTTAAGAATTTTGTAAATTCAAAATTTACAACCATAAGGTCCTAAATATGTTACTCAGATGAAGTGTAATAATGAAGATTTGATTAACAAACTTGGTTAATATCAATGAAGCATCTTGAAGGTAGAACTTCACATCTAGAAACATGAAAATCAGAGACCAAAATAAAATAAGAGGGTCCCTATCTAAGGAATTAAGTATGGGTTGTGTTGGACACAACTTGAATATCCCCAAATTATGTGATACTAGTTTTTGTTTTGAAAATCATATAAGGACTAGTAGGTTAAGAAGTATCCAAGTCTCTAGGTGAGGTTTTAGGATAAGATTCTTAATTTTAGATAGAGAAAGAGGGTGATGAACATTAAAAATTTTAACATGTGAGGAAGGAGGAGGATGGAAGGGAATTCCATTGATAAGTTAGGAAAGTGTCAGTTCATTAGAGCTTGTAGGAAGTATATCATTGATGGTTCTTTTGGATTTGTATGTATTTGAATCACCATCATTGTTATCTTTTTTTATTTTTAGACATCATAAACACATTTGTTCTAAACTTTAATTGAGAAGGATTGAATTATACTATGATAAATACTTGATGTTTAGCTTGATCAACGACTTATTCCAATACATTTAAATATAGAGTCATGACTATATACTATAATTTAGAATGAAGATCATTGGTAAACAAGTAGAAAATGTTGTATTACAACATGTTGTGTTCGGCCTTATTAGCCAAGGCTTTCCTATGCTTGATGAAAACTTGGGAAATCTCATATTACACTTTCTTACAAGAAATAAAATGATCTAAGTTATTTTTATAAATATCAGCGGTTTGAAATTACTAAATCAATGTGTTAAATAAGAATTCTAAACTAGAGATAGAATTAGACTTGAGTTGGTTGTACCAATCTAGGGCATCACTAGAAAAGGTTTTGGATACAAATTTGGTATCCATAAATGTTTTTAGCTTAATCCAATATTTGTAAATATTTCCAAAAGCTTTCAAATGCAAACTAGGATCAGTGGATCTATTTAGGTAATCTACGGAGTGATACCACCTATGTCTATGTTTTCAATTTGAGGAACTAATGGTTCATTTTAAATATTTTTTATTATTTTATTAAAAATAAAAAATTACAAAATGAGATTGCTAGAAGCATCTCTAATGGGGTGGGAGAATGAACATTTGGATTTTTCACTCCCCACTAAGGCTTTTAAGGATGATTTTGTAATTAAAATTTTTTATTTTACATTTGTGTCATCTAGTTGGAATTATTGGCTTGAAAGGTAGCCATTTGAGTATTGGCTTGTAACAATATTTGAATAGGATCAAGATCTTGTTGGATAGAGGGAGAAGGTTGAGTAGATTACTAGGATGCACTAGTTATAGCATTAACATTAGTATTAGAATGTGCACTTTGAGTAGGCCCCATATAGGAAAGACTCACCATACACCATGTTAGTAGCAAGACTAGGCATGGAGGAGGAAAAATATGGGAGGAAGTATTGTAATGACTTTCCCCAAGATAAGTATAAAATATATTAGGGGAGGAGGAATTTCTACACAAGGTGCCATCTTGAGATGATATATCACTGCACGGTCCTTGAACTTATGATCATGATCCTCATTAAGGTAAAGAAACATTTTAGTATTATATTCAATATCACACTCATCCTATAATATTCTCATATGTTGAGGTGGGTAATTTTCATTAAGGAATTTTGAGTTGTGAAGTGGA
The DNA here is from genome assembly GCA_037957365.1 of Torreya grandis. NCBI lineage: Eukaryota > Viridiplantae > Streptophyta > Pinopsida > Cupressales > Taxaceae > Torreya > Torreya grandis. Next base: position 252,069 of record JARHVA010001468.1, read on the forward strand.
TCATAATCTGTAGTTCTAGTGGCCACATGACAATTATTTTGATCTTGGTCTTCTATGGTATTATAAGGCAAATGGGACTTAGATTTTTTATAGGAGTTGGTCATTTCCATGAAATCATGTTGTATTTTCTCTTAAATTAAAAAAATATGTATTGCATGATGAAGGAAAAAATGTTAACTGAACTAGGTTGGTTGGTGTTGTTAATTTATAGGAAATAGACTATATTGGCTTGGACGATGTAGTTAAGAAATGAAATTAGGAGAATCAAACTGTATTAGTTTGGTTAATGTAGTTATAAAGTTATAAATAAATTGGGTGAATTAGATTTTAATGGATTGGTTGATACAATCAAGAACGTATAAATTAAATATTTTAGGTTGGCCAATATAATTGGCTTTAGGATGATAAAAATAAAATGTATTCAGTTGACCAATACAATTGGTTGAAGGATAGTAAAATAAAATGTATCAGGTTGGTTGATACAATTATCTATAGGATGGTAATAAGTATAATGTATCAGGCAAGCCAATGAATTTAGGGATAAAAACACAGGGAACTATAACAGACTTATCGATGTAGTTTGCACACAAATAACTATATAAAGTTGGCCAATGTATTTATAACACATAACACAAAATGGTATTGGATTATCTCATACCATCTATAATAAAAAATATAAAACATGAAATAAATTAATTTTAACTAATTTTTAAATCAATATCACATAGATATACTAAAAGGATTTGGTTGATTTTTCATGCTCTCAAATATACTTGCTTGTTTGTAGACTAGTGTTGGCCCAAAATTTTAGAGCATTAACTACATAGGCTAAACTTTATATCCATTATCCCATCACCAAGGGTATGATGATATATATTCAAGGTGTGATACAATCTTCGCAGGTGCACCACAAAATCAAATAGATGGTTGGTTTCTTAAAGTTCAATGAAAAGGGAATCTTAAGTGTTTCTTATATACTATGAGGTACGTGGAAACTAAACCTTGTGTTTAGTTTTATACAATGGCTTGAGTATTGGGGTAGTACCCCTAATACATGATGTTAGTAAAATAGACAATCACTTGGAACGTAATGACAAAACTAAGTATTTTTTTAAAATTTAGAAAATAGTTTTTAGGAAAACCCAAAAAAAAGATTATAAAGTTTAAAAATCAATTTCAAAAACTAATTTAAAGTATTCAATGAACTGAAATAAATAGGTATAAAATGGTATTAATATGGATAATATATTTAGAAATTAAATATATTAATATAAAACACACATAAATGTATTGGGTTAGATGATACAGTTAAAAACACATAACATAATTATATCAGACTAGATGATAAATTTTGTACAAACATAACAAAATTAGACATGTTGATACTATTGTAGACAAGAAAAAAACTATATCCAACTGGCCCATGTAGTTGACTAAATAAAGGAACATTGGAATATGTTTTACATTATATTAACCATAATGTATGCATGTGATAGGATTAACCTACACTTATCATATCTCAATAGATTCAGACTCATGTAGAGGTTAGTCAAATAGAGCTTGTGATACTTAATTTGTCCAGGTAATAATCAATGATTTTATATATCTAGCATAGGATTTATTACATTATAAATTCTAAGATTAAAAGGTTTTAAATCCTAATACTATAACACAAGGATGTATCTCTCACTAGACCTGTATGAAATTAAATATTCAATTAAAGTAAATGATTATAAGTATGCAAGAAAAGTAAACTAAACTAAAGGGGAAGATTAGAATGATCATAAGAGGTAAGGTGACATGGTCAACCAAATAGGTTTTTATAAAACCTAAAATTAAATATGTAAATTTTAATAAATCTTAAATCCACACCATATTATTTGGTGTAGTGATAACCTAGATAAGGATACACACACATTCATTCACTAAGCAACAAGCAACATCTATCTACTTATTAAATAAAGGAAATAGTTACTTAAGTAAAGTAAATATAGAAATAGTTAGTTAAATTTAAAAGATATGTTTTGCATTTAATAATTCAAATGGTTGTACAAAGACCTAAGATATACCCAACTATTAACTCTGAGTGACTCCTCCTATTGAGCTTTAAATACTACCACAAGACACGCTTCCTAAAGATAAGGTTCTAGACCACTGAATCTTCCAAATATGGCATAGGGTAGAAGTGTAAGAAGTGAATATAGTGGATATCATTATGTTGGAATGAAATATGAACCCCTATATATTGATCTAATACCCATAACCCACCATAAACTCAAACTTGGTAGTATCAGCCTGAACGATACAATTGAAATATGTTGACTGACATAAAATGGTATCAACCAAGTTGATATAATACATGTAATAATTAAAGCTCAAAACTATATCAGACTTGATGATAAAATAAATAAAAAGTAAAAGGCACTAAATATATGGTGGCAAATAGACCAATGCCATAGGATATGGGGAAATTATCACAATTTTATAAGGATAAGATGGAAGAGGATGGAAAGACACTTTGAAGAAGTTAGACTAATAGTAGTAATGGTGTCATAATGATATAATAGTAACATATTTCACAAAGCATCATGAGCCTTTCCCACCCATTTCTTAGTTCACCATTTAAGGTGCACACATAGGGGAATTGATGTTTGACAAGTCATTTTAAGAGAAAATGTTAGTAAGTGACAAAGTGAAAAATATTATTTATATACATAAAGCACATGTTTTCAATAATGGATCAAGATTGAATATTTTCAATATAATATTGCTACAAATATTGGGTATCAATGGTGGACCAATGTTTATTTATTTTGACACAAATTTACACAAACATGTATGTAAGTTATAAGTATACTAAGTAAGGTATAAAACCATTGATGGAAGAGATAACATAAACAAGGCTAGAGAAAAGAAAGAGAAAAATAGAGGACGATGGTAGAAATGGTGTCTATCACCACTCAAGTCATCTTAGGTATGTTGTGCCCATCAATATCCAAGTCAGGGTTATTCATAGGTTATACCTCAACTCTCCTTACCATAAACCATTGCCTTGGATCTATTTTCAACCCTGCCAAATATTCATTCAAATTGGATGTCAAGAAAGGAGAGTGGATTCCCAGTTTTGTATCTCCATATGACCTCAATGGTTGGGAGGCAGACATGACATCCAATAATGAGGATACTCTTAAGGCTACACCCCATGATAAACCCTAAATATTTGAAAAAATAGTGTGAAATTGAATCCCTATTACAACAATTTATGAATATGATAAGGCTCAAGATCACATCACTCCAACCAGAGTAAAACTAGATCAATGCCAAGATAATCATCGCCTTCCAATGTAAATAATTCCACAGTATATCCACAATTCAGGGGATATAGTGATAAAATACATGAAGTAATAAAAATCCATACATAAGATCTATAAATGTAGTTAGAAGTAAAGAATAGCATAGATCATTTGAACATTAGTTAAATTAGAAAACCTTAACTGAAGAAAAAAACCACATGTTAATATATTTAATATAATTTATAAATTTTCATTACCCAATACATAATCCTTCCTCTTCTCACTTCTCCTCTAAACAGTATTCACAAAACCTTCATAATGATATTTTCTACATGAAAATATTATAATGTCATGATAATCAATTATCACACAATGGTGATTAATTTACTAAAGGGGTAAAACCCTTTTTATATTGAGGTGTGGAGGTGGACCGTTGTAACCAATGGGTCCAAACCTCTCCTTGAGGAACATTTAAATAATGATATTATTAATAAAATTTTATATTATTTTATGTATATGAGATTTTCAACCTGTGTTAAATAATTAAAAAAAAAAACATTTATTATTTATTGATGTAATATGTTAAGGGCCCAATAATGACATCATTTGACATTAATTATTCAAGCACTCCCCCTTAATTTTAAAGGGGGATGCATGCTTTAATCACCTTAATAAAGGAATTATACTCCATGAATCAACTATAATGATTTTAAGAGGCATGTAAAATTTTGAAGGATTTAAAAACATTCACCATGTCAAAAAGCATCTTTTGAATCAAAAGGAATTATAATCCGTAAATTACTTAAAGTGAATTTAAGATAACATAATCGTGAGACCACATCTCATAGTTTCTCATGAATAATCAACCAAGCATTTTTTGAACCTTTTATAATATAAGGACCTCCATTACAATATATGCTTTTACGTATTGGCTAAAAAAAAACTTTCACATTAAGTTTACTAAAGTCACATAAAGTGATATATTATAATGAGAAGAAGTATATAAAATAAAATGGAAACATGTGGTTGTTAGGAAGTGGCATTATAATGAACATCCCCCTCAATGGCAACTATAAGAGGCCCAACATTGCACAAAACTAACAAACATTGGTAACACCAAGTGGTTTTGTGAGATATCATCCACTTGTTCATATGTAGGATAAAACTACATATCAATATCATCATTGAGTACTTTTTGTTAAATAAAATGCAATTAAACTTCAATTTGTTTGATTTGTTGGTGTTAAACTAGATTTTATGCCAAAGCTATACAACTTTGATTATCACATAGAAGGGTGGTACAATGAGAAACATATAAATAAAGTTCTTTTAACAAATTTCGAAGCCACATGGATTCTTTATCATCTTCCATAACACTTCTAAACTCTACTTCTATAGAAGAGCTAAACACATTAGATTGATTTTTTTTTGCTTCAAATGATAACACATGTACCAAACTTAAACACATATCTAGAAGTAGATTTGTGATCTATAGTATCACCAACATTATCAGCATCATAATAATCATATAAATTAGAATTATCAATGGAAAAATAAAATAAACTAAAATTTATAGTTCCTTTGATAGACCAAATTATACATTTTTCTAATTTTTAATGATCCAAATATGAATCCTGTGTGAATTTGAAAGAAACACCAATAACATATGAAACATCTAGTATAGTAATGGTTAGATAAATTAAACTACCAATAAGCTATCTGTAAAGAGTGGTATTAGATTTTTCACACATAGCTTTTAGATCAAGATTAACACTAAATTCAATAAGAGTAGATGTAGGCTGACATCCAAGCATATTAAACTTAACAAGAAGATTATGTGCATATTGACATTGTGATACAACAATTAAATTTTTATCCTGAGACATAGTCTTTCCTAAAAACTAATAAAAAATGCCTAGATTAATCATTTCAAATATTTATTTTATTTTATCTTTATATTTAAAAATTAAATTAATTATATCACTAATAATAATAATATCATCAACATATAATACAATTAATATCAAATGACCATTTTCAAATTTAACAAAGAGATCATTATCAAAATAATAGTTATAGAAACTTGATTCTTTAAAATAAATAATGATTTTAGAATACCATATTTGAGGAGCTTGTTTTAAATCATAAAGCATTTATTTTAACTTACTGACATAATGTTCATTATTAGAGTTAGTGAAATTTTGAGGCTAAGTCATATATTTCTTATTCTAAATCACCATTTAGGAAGGCATTTTTTACATCCATTTTGTGTATAATTCAACCATTCTGAGTTGCAAGAGTAACAAGTAATCTATCAATACTCATTTTTGTTATAGGGTCAAAGGTTTCAACATAATCAATCCTAGGTTTTTGAGTAAAACTACGAGATACTAATCTTGTTTTAAATGTGTCAATTTTATCAATTAAATTATATTTAATTTTGTAAATCCATCTACAATTAATAATATGTCTTTTAGGCAGAGGTGGGATAAGATCACAAGTCTAATTTTTAATTAAGGCATTAAATTAAACTTGCATAGCAAATTTCTATTTATCATCTTGAATAGCTTCCTCAAAAGTTTGAGGTTCACATTCATACATAAACATTAAAGCACGGTAAGAATGGTGACTCCTAGTTAATTTATTAAGATTATCAAAATTAGATGTCTAAATTAGAGATTCAACCCATTTAGGTCTTTTAGAATGAACATTTAATTCAGAAGATTTATCAAACTCTAAATTATCTAAAATTGGATCAACTTCCTCCAGGGTATATGACTCTTCATAAAGAGTAACAAGAGGGCTAGGTTCATTAAATAAAGAACATTGAATGAGTTCCAAAGAGGGCTCATAAATAAAAATTTTAAAGATCAATACATTTTCATTCTCAATGATTTGTCTTTTAGATGGATCCTATACTCTTAATCTTTTAGTTTTACCTCCATAACCTAAAAAGATGCATGAATAGAAGGTAGGATCAAGTTTATTTATTTTTTATATAAGAACAAAAATGGAAACATGACTACCAAATATCCTAAGATGTGTGACATTAGGTTTCTTTTTAGACCACATTTATAAAGGAGTAGAAAGATGCAAATATTTAATAGGGACTATATTTATAATATGTATGAGGGTATTCATGGCTTTGACCCATAATAACTTAAGAATATTTATATAATGCAACATTATTATATCTATTTCAATGATTGTCTAGTTTTTCCTTTCAATAATACCACTTTGCTCTATGGAATAGGGGGTTGTTAACTCTATTTGAATAACACAACCAATGCAAAAAGAATCAAATTTTTTACTAATATATTCACCACCATTATCAGATCTCCATCTCTTAATATAAAAATTAGAAGAATTTTCAATAACAACTTTAAATTCTTTGAATTTAGATAATATTCCATATTTATTTTTTATAAAATATGACCAAATCATTCTAGTAAGACCATATATAAAAGTAATAGCATATAAATAACCATTAAGACATACAACTTCAAGGGGTCTTGTAACATCACTATGAATAAGTTTTAAACAATGTGAGGAATTCACATCATGATTGATGTGAAAGGGATTAGTATGTTGTTGACCATGTAAATAACTTTCACAAGTTTCATGGTGATCATCTAGGGCAACGAGTCACTAGATTTATGCCACTTGGAAACATCTTGATGATCAAAAGGTTTGAAATTTCTTGGCCAAAAATAAACCATTAAAGTGTTGTAGAGCAGTGGAAACTCACCATGTGGCTCTGAGAGAAATGTTGAACACATGTGGGTAGAATAAATAAAATCTCAATCAGTAAATTTGAATTAAAATTCAAATAGCTAAGTATTTCAAATCCAAATGATTAAGCTCTTTTAAAAATGAAAGCAAATGAATGTGTAAACTTAATGAAGAAAAAGACATTTTCAATAAACTCAAAGCCAAAATTCACCATTTTGTCCATTATTCAGAAATCAATTAAGTCTCAAGATGAAACAATGTGAACATTTAGTCAATTGATCTAAAACTAAATCCTAAAATAGGCCAAATTGCCAAGGAGAAGAGTGTATAAAATCTGAAAAGTTAGAAAAAATTTCCATTATCTAAGTCAGATGTTTTGAAAGAGAAAATTCAAAATTATTATAAACATCGTTTAAAATAACCTAGACTCTCAAGTCTTTTAAAAATTCAAAATTTACAACCATAAGGTCCTAAATGTGTTATTCAGATCAAGTGCAATAATGAATTTTTGATTAACAAACTTGGTTAATATTAATGAAGCATCCAAAAAGTATAACTTCACATCTAAGAACCTGTATACTAGAGACCAAACTAAAATAAGACGGTGTCTATCTAAGGAATTGAGGATGGTGCATGTTGGGCCCAATAAATGGAAAATTTTGTATGGAGAATGTTGTAAATCATTCAAAACCTATAATATCTAGTTAAATCATTCCAAAAGTTAGACTACAAACCTTCATACCTGAACACAACTATAAACTACAAATAATTATGTTTAAAAAATTCATAAATATGAAAGCACTTAATTTTTTTAAACCTATGGCACACTAAGTTTAAGTTATATTAAAGGCCATCAGTTTGTAAAATTGATAAATTTACTTATAGATCTTGAATTCATATAAAATAATTCAAACCTGCTCATACAACCAGAACTTCTGAGAGGGAAGAGATTTGGTAATTTATCTTAGGGGAATGGCATGGGCATTGCTCTACTACTAGCCAAGAATCTATAACCCCAACAAAGATACCTTTGGTCCCACTCAAGGTCTTTCTTGTCTTCCATCCAAATCAAAAAACCTATGATAGATGTTGACTATTTATAAAATCCTCCAAGCAAATGGGTTAGAAGGATGTCACCACATGGTAACATCCTACTACTCTATAGTGTTGGGGCCATCTGGTTTTCATCAAACCTTGCAAGAAATTTGGTAAACAAGATTGCACCATGTGGAGTCATCCAGTGACCCACTTACCTAGAGTGATCTTTGAAATTCTGATACACATATGAGATTTAGGTTAACAAAATGTCATCATTTGTTAATATCCCACTACATTATGACCAAGGCCTATTGCATCCTAGGTTAAGTAGAGGTAAAGTAAGGAAAAAGAGGTGAGGAAGTGATAAAATGTTATGTGGAAAGAACACCAGTTGAGTAGACAAGAGTGAAGTTTGATGAACCACATAGACATACCAAGTCATCAAGGAGGCCTGAGAACCAAAGTTGATGGCCCATTTGACTATCAAGGCTGTCAAATCTATTAATGGGTTATGTGCTCAATTTGGGGTGAAGGATCAAGTTATAGAGGTCCATATAAGACAAAGAAGAGCTAAAATACAAAATTTATACCTTTCAGAGGTATGGCCTTCAAATCTATCAGGTAATCATGATTCCAAACTACATTTTCAAATCATCATTGAATATTTTTAACCACCCTATTAGTGGGCTACGATGGAATACAAGGTCATGATTTCCTTCAATTATTTATTTAAGAAAGATACATTTCTATTATTAAAGGTGATAATTTTTGATACTAAGGCTCTGTAGTTATTGCACCATGATTTCACCAACCTTTCTTTATTTTTCTTCACCTAGATTATCTACCAAGGGTTAGTATTTGAGGTGTTGAAGCACTGTTAGAATTGTGTTGGGATTACACCTACCTTTCTTTCTGTGTTTTGCCCAGACTATCTACCTAGAGATATTGATTTTTAAAAAATGTTTATAGAATGTTGAATACATATTTTATTATGTTTTATTCATTTAATGTCTCTAATCTTTTGACTTAGCTATTTAACTAGTGCTAGGACTATTAATATTCTTGGTTGTAGATGATTATCTTAGTTATGTTGTGTAGAATAAATCATAATTAGTTTGTTTAGTTTTTTATGTTTTATTTAGACTTCTCTCAATCATTGTGTGCAACAGCCATAGACTATGAGTAGTTTTATTTACAATGGACTCAATGAATAAATGGATTTCACATTATCCTTATAAGCTTGCCCACTAAGTGGCTCACATTTTGTAGTTACTAGACTAGGCACACAATGGTATAACTATGGTCAAGCATGCTTTCATCCACTTGGTATCAAGAAGCTCATTTAGATCAAAGACACCTTCTCTTTTTTACCCTAACCTCTCTCTCATTTTTACTTTTTTTTGGATGATGACCTGCCCTAGTTTATGTTGTGAAATTAATTACGTAAAGTAAATATTAATTTCTTTATCAGTTGAATCAAGTAGAAAAAAATAATTAGACGAGACTAGTTAAACCTTTAGTGGTAGAAGTTACTTCTATTAGAGTAAATATAGAAACTGCTTAGCCCTTGGACTAACCAGTATAGTCCTAAAATTGATGGGGACAATTTATCCCATGTACATGTTAATCTCATTTTGTGACCCTCTCAAAATAATCAACCCATGGGATTGATTAATTCAGAGAGGATAGACAAAGGGACATTTTTTATTGAGAGGGTTAGTTGGAGTGACCAATAATTCCCATGAAACTTTCATACAACTTAAGACCCTTGCTTTTGAATTCCTACTCATTCTTAACTCTGATCATGAAGCTATGATTTGAGAGTGACAATAAGCCTATGACAAGGTATAAAAATCCCATTAATCTAAAATCAAGCATGATTCTCTTCACCAAGATAATTCTCACCTTGATAAATATTTAGATCCCCTTCCTAAGAATAATCAAAACTAATAAACTAATCCCAATCAATCTACTACCACAAATGTTGTAAAAACCATGTTTAATACTCACTCTTATAGTAGTGAATAAAACATGGTTAAAATTAACAACAGGAAGCACATAGTATCCTATATTGATCCTTGTTAGCACTCCAACATGTACCCTAGAAGGAGGTTATTCAGGCTTGCCTCCAAAGGTTGGGGCAATGTGAGAATATCCCAAGGCTATGGGTGACCTATGGTTGGGATAGACCTCTAAATTATGGGGTTAGCTCCCTTGGTGTATCTATTTGGGCTCAAAATCATTGAAACTTATTGAATTTGGAATGAAAAGGGATAAAGAGTACATAAAAGAAACCTAATCTAAGGGTGTTCATGCACCAATATAGACTATCCACTCTATTTGCCTTGAACAACGCTAGTGAACCAAACAAGTGACTGAGCTTCTACTTCCAAGAGTGTCTAGGCAATAGTATTTCACATGGGGGATATGATAGATGACTAAATCAAGAGCGTAATAAAGGGAATTCTTGGTTCAAGGCACTTACAATAAAATTTCCTCTAAATGTAGTCATTAACACTTATTGCATGCTATATGACCTACATAAAACATGTATTAACATCTAGGTGAATCCAAGACCTAAAAAAGGAATATAAATATACCACTTATGCAAGTCAAACCAACATAAACACACTATATCAATATGGAAAAAGCTAAATCAGTCATTTCATTACTCCAAGAGGTCTACCAAGTACAAATCTATGCAGTCTCCTCATACCCAAGTGAGGGATACAAATCAAGGCCTTATGGCCTAAATAAATAGAATAATGGGAAGGGAAAGAGAGGAATAATAGTCTTGAGTTGTATATATAGGTCATAAATGACCATATCCCACTCATATTGTAGTTACAATAGTCTTTCCTATGTCTCTCCATGCTTGGTGTTCATAAATGGACCCTTTAGGCATTGAGATAGAGTGATGGAAGTTGGGTCAGACTTGGTTGACCCTTTTCAGAGCATGGCCATTCCCAAATATGGTTAATGACTCTTCCCCTAGTAGTTATAAGGTGTAAGTAAATTGTAATTAGAACTCTATGAGGCATTGAGCAACCCACCATCCCTTATGCATGTGAGTAGTCTTGAAATTGCCTCCTTCTCCATTATGACTATGAAAAGTGTACCTACCTACCTTCAAGTAATAATTAAAAGGGTATAAATTCATTTATCTCTTAGTATCCCCTCTACACCAACTTTAATCTCTCCTTATTGACCCAAGTAGGCCTACTAGGCCACTAGGCCTAGTTACTTGATTGTTTGTGCTTGAATGGCCATGTAAACATGTATGAGACCTTGATAAAAATGTGAATAGGTGAGTTTCAAGTGTGATTCAATGTATGATACCAATACATATGCCTTTTTTAGTAGATCACACTTATAACCTTGCCAATCTAGGTGACTAGGTCATTTTCTCTTAGCATTTGCAGACTGGTTGTTTGGTGTGGACTTGTAGAGGCATTTCCAAGTATATTTTTGGATATTTCATGATTTTATAATGTGAATCAACTCTCAAACCACCCCCTCCAATTATTTTAAAATCTCTAAATAACTTTGTACATTGATTTATACTCAATTCCTTATAAAAGTACCATTTATGACAAGCCTTTATAGTAGTCCATACAACTGAATACCACGATCAAGGTCTCCTTTGAGTGGACTAGGTGATCTAAGTGGTTATCAGGTTAGACTAGGACATTTGAGTGTAAATATCTCCACTTTTCCCAAGTTGGGTTTGTCTTAGGGTTTAGGCAGGGTTTTAGAGGTCCACCATCTTAAATATGGTTCATATAGTACAGACCTCCAATCCATAACCTCTTATCATGAATATTTAATCCACTAAACCCTTCATCTTTCCCAAACATCTTAGAGTCCCATGCAAAGTGTGTGTGTAGATATGAGTGTTGGAAGGTGTGCCTCGAGCTCTATGCTAAGCAATTTGAGTGGGTTACCTTTTTAGTATTCATTCATAAATCAGGGGTCCTCAACCCCACTTTCTCCTTTATGAATTTTGAATCCACAAGGGTGCCCAACTCCCCCTAAGATCATTTTCCTTGAGTGCCTCTATGATGGAATCTATAAGCACTTGAATGTCCAGCTTGAGATGGTTACCTAAGATTGTGGGGTTTGAGATGGTGCTAAGGTTAATTTTGACCACTTACTTTCATTATCTTGATTCAAATATCCTTCTCATGACCTAATTCATCATTATGAATCATGTCATGGTATTTAGTTTGTTTTGGATCTCTAAGTATGTCCCAATGTGTTGGTGGGGTTTAAGGCTTACAGATTGGCTTTAAGCCTAATGGCTTAAACTGCCCTTCAGGCCCTGAGTCATTTGTAGGCAATCACTAATGGTTCAAATGTCATTATAGAATCTCTCCCATTTTGATCCCATTCTTTGTAATTTCCCTTAGATGCTTGAACTCCAACTCTATTTTTAACTCTCTCATGAGTCTAACTTAGGGCCTCACTGTTAACCTGAGTACCTGAAAGTAATGTAAGGGTCTAAGTATCCTGAAGGTGAGTTAATGGAATCAATTCCCTTATGGAAACCTTTTCCATATGTCCCCAACCTTTGTAATTATCTCTTGTTTTCTATCTTCATTTATACCTCAATCATCTTATAGGTCTGCCTAAGCAATGTCTAGCCTGAGTATTTGGTAGTTGGTGTTAGGGACCTTGGTTGGTTTCATCTCCCTCCCATCATGTTGATAAAGTTATAACTTATGTATCATGTTACTAGGGTATGAAAACATTATTGGGTTGATCATGCTTCAACTTTGTTTCCTAAGCCTCATACCCAGTTAGGACTAGGGTCTCTATATAAATAGGCTTGAGTATCCCTAGTGAAGATTTAAGTGCCTTCCCTCCCTTAGATGTTTCCAACCCTACTAACACTCTAAGACCTATTTATGTCCTTTACTTCTATAATTAGGTTTTTAGATACCTATTTTAGGCCTAAAAGGACTAAACTATCAAGATCCTTATTTCATTCAATGAGTCAAGTAATCAAGGGAGGTTGGAACTTTGAGAGACAAGATAAAAACATCTCCTTTTCACCTTCTTCACCAATTATACTTCATCACATTTCATCTTATTACCCAAGATCTTGCATGCTTGATTGTAGTTTTACACCCTTGACTGTATGTAGGTTAGACGTAAGATCTTGTCCTTCACATCAACTCTCCTCTGATCACCATCCTTAATCATCTTTTTCATGGCATTTCTTAGCCTCAATACACTCCTTCCACCCTAAAATCATTCTAAGATAGGGTTGATTCCCAATTTTCTTTGATCTACAATCATGCTTGTAGGTGTTGAGATGAGGATCCTTAGTTGTGTGAGCTCATTAAAGGATTACTTATTTTGAAGGACATTTCCTCAACTATAAACACTTATTAATTTTCCTATGAGTTCCCCAATATAAATCACCCTCTCACCTTGAATCCACCCATATTTTCAATTACAACCCTACCTCCTCATCACTAGTTTGTAGGATGCAATTGTTATTGACTATGTGAAGGAGGTTCATTTGAGAGATGGCTTGATTCTTATTTGACTCCCTGGGTGCCATCAACATGTTTCTTACCCTCCATTATTATTTTTGACCTCATAAAGATTCTTCAGAACCTCTTCACCATCATCATCTCTCCAATCTCACCACTGTAACCCTGTGTATGTACATTGAGGTCTTTAACTAATCTTATTCTTCTCTTTGAGTGAGTTTTGTGTGTTGGTATTTGTTTAGACCATGATATTTTCATTTCCATTATTATCATAGGCCTATATGACTCCTCACTGAGGTCTCTTTATTCCTTCCACAACCTTCCTCAGTCAACATTCCATCTTCCCTAGCCTGCACAAGGGCCTGTAGGTGCTTCGATGAGGGTTACTTGGACTATATTTACCCCTTTTAGACTGAGTTGAAGGTACTTATCTTTATTTCACCTACCTTCATATCTTCCATGGATTGTATACCCTTTTTATTCTCTTTGAGTTCCTTCACCTTTCTATACCCCATTCCAACAATGACCACCCTATGTGTTTAGTCTGTCTTGAAAGGTTTGTGGACACTGGGTGAGAGTTTGACATTACAGAATAGGTTGAGGGTGAGGATGCTATTTGAGGGTACAGGTGTTGAGGGTCATAATTAAAACATTAATAAGCATAAATTAATAACATATTTATCTTGAAACAACTTGATGACTATCTATACCTACTTGGTTTCCACTTTGTAAATGATATATCAACACACACATAACAATCATACTAAAAATAAGACATGAAGGGGATATTTGTCCTAATGGTGTCTTAAATGAGTGATTTGGGAAGGTATATAAAGTATAAAAGGATTCAAGGGACCAATTAAAAAACTTAAAACATCATTAGCCTCCATTTTTATGCATAAGAGCTCTGCAATCATGAAGAAGCTTATCTACAATTTGTAAAAATGGAAACTTGAAGATTTTCTTGCTCCTACATCCTCACACATGCGAACCATGGGTGGAGAGTGATGGAGATGGGATATGATGACATCTAAAACATACAACAAGAATAAATTTTCATAATCACTTCCAGTATTCACTAAAACTGTTGTAACTTTAGCCCCTTTCATAAATGAAGAAGACCATTTGAGTGCCCAAATTGTTAGCATTTGTTCATGAAGTATAGGCCATGTATTTTCATATAAATTTGATTAATGATAATTTCAAGAGATACCCTTCCTCTACACAAAATCTCAAATCTTAATTTTCTCTCCTGTATAGAATGACTAAAAACCTAAAAGCTTGTCTGGACTGCCAAGGATTTTGGTGGAGAGAGAGGAATGGTTTTGGGCCTATTTTACATTTTTTGACCATGAAACTTCACTATAACCCATGACATGAGCCCTGGGTGGACCTCATAACTTCCCTTATACTTAACTAACTGTACAAGTCCATATAACCTGTAAAAACACCTGTAAACACTTCTTTTTCTATGTTTTCTTCATGTTTGAAGCTCTGAAACACCATTAGAGGGTAGATGGAGGGAAAAAATAAGTTAAAATCATTTTAAAATAGGAGGTATAGTAGGGGGCTCTAAAGAGAGACACACTTTTCCCATTTGTGGGAACTGTTTGGTGAGTGGGGAGTGAATATGAGCCTTAAAATAGACCTTTATGGATATGAGACTACCTAGTCATGATCATATGATGGGAATAGGACCTTTTCAAGACCTTTATGATGAAATTTTTATAAAAACACTCCCCTCTTTCAATTTTTTTCAATTCAACTAGACCCATATGAGGTGTTTGAGGGTCATTTGGTAGCTTGAAATGGATAATCAAGGCTTGAGACAAACTTGAACAAAAAAACCATGGAGAATGGATTTTCACACATCACTAGGCTTCACATTAGGATCCAATCATGGTTTAGAAAACTTTCACATTTCTCAACAAGGTATTTTTCACAAGGAATGGCTTGTAAAAGGCCTATAATCATGGACACTATCAACCTTAAACCCTCCAAACTACCTTAACTTTTGCTAAAGATCCTTAATCTTATCAAATAGGGTTAAGATAATTCTTTAGACCTTACAAGACATGTTGTCATTATTCCACTTACATAATGACCATCATGAGGACTTAGTACATCACCTAAGGACTCAAAGAAGCTAGGACATAATAAGTTCACAAGTAGACTCTATGACACTTATAACAATGTCAAATAACTTTAAGAAGAATTTAGGAGATATAATCAAGGCATGGAGATCCCATATATATCTTGGGTGAGTGTCATGAAAAAAATTTGAATGTAAGGGTTGACATCTGACCTAGGAGGCTAAATTGTCAATGATCCTTATTATCCTACTATATAATAATTTAAGATACCTCTTTTCCTTATTTTTTGGATGTTAAGTATGATGAAATCCTAACTTTCATAATTTTAGATGATATAGTTGCATCAATTATCCTGATGCAACCACATTTTTTCACAACTACCCCAATTTCAATTGTTAGACAGTGTAATTTGTTAGTCCTTAGTTTCATGTTCTAGATATATCGACTAGCCTGATATAGTATCATATACTATGTTTCTCCCAGTTCTAAATCTACTATATTGGCTAACCTAATACAGTCTATTTATCCCAGCTCAGAATCTACTACATCGGTCAGCTTAATATAGTAAGTTTATGTTCCCAATTTTATCTTTACTATATTGGTGAGGACTATACAATCAAACTCTATAATTAATTATGATGTTATTATACCAACCATGTTGATGTAGTTTAATTAGTGTTTATGTGCAATAAACTACATCAAATAAGCTGATGCAGTCTTATCAACCTAATCTCACTGTATTGTTAGATTTGATACCACACACTTTCATTCTTAACCAATTTTAGTCTAAAGTAGATCCTTATTTGGATGATCTCATTTATAATGATACACCCTTATCTCATTCCTATCCATCTCACCTTCTATTTGACTAATGGGATTGCATTGAAAAACTTTCCAAGTTCCTTTCTCAGATTACAATTATTGAGATCATGAGTACTTCTCCACATCATTTCAACTAATTAATGCATATTATATTTAACATTAAAAATCCTCAACCTCCACCTATGGGGCAAGAAGTTACCTCACTTGGATGTAAGGATAGTATCTTAAAATAGTTTTAAAATTTTCAAGATGAAGAAACCTTGGATGTTTATATCTCACTTAAGTTTCCTATCACTTCTATGATCCCCAAAAAAATATTAATTCCTTCAGGTGATCCTCCTCTCTTAATTAGTGTCCAAGTTGGTGACATCCAACTCAAGTGTACTTTGATAGATGAAGGGTCTGGCACCTATATCACTCCCTTGAATTCATCAAAACCTTTGGATACTTTGAATGTAACATTAAGTCACCCCAAATTACATCCTAGGATATGATAAAATACAAATACCTCCCATTGGATGTGTTTGGTTTCCTATCATATTTCCTCCCATCATAGTTAGAGTCAAGGCCATGATATTTAACTTTACATTATCTTATAAAATCTTCCTTGGTTGACCCTGGACTCATCATAAGAGGGAAGTGACCTCTTTTGCATGCTAATGTGTTAATTTTCCCCATAAGGGTGTTATAAATAAGATTTAGGGTGGTACCAACCCCTTGTAATTTAGTTTATATCATTCACTCTCCTTCTTTACCTAATGTTATTCCTCCTTCAATTGATGTTCACAAGTCAGAGATGGAACATGTTTAATTTTATACTCCTTGTATGGCCTTGGTTACTTTTGATCCTCTTCAAATCATGCTCCTTGATCGTGTAATGACCAAACCATATTAATTGTATATATTTTTCAATCCTTTTAGTACACTTCTTCCCGATATGTTGACTACTTTGATATGGCTCGCACCAAGGCAAACTCCTAAAGAACTAGTTACAACACTAAATTATAAACCTACCCTCATATGTTTTGATAATGATGACTTATTTTATGAGGTTTTAGACAAACCCTGATATGATTCTCCACTTCGGTCAGATAAAAATCCACTCCCACCCAACCAAGAAGAATAGTTATACTATGAGTTTGACAAGGTGACTAGTCACTTTACCAAAGATTATCAAGCATAAAAATTATTTTTAGCACATCAAAATCCATAAGGCTCAACTCCTACAATAAATAGTCAACCACCTTACTCAATTATTCCTAATTAAATTTTTTTCTTCCACAGTACAAACATACACTCTTCGACCTATTATTAATCTCTTCAGTAATACCTAGATATGCTTTGTCCTTAAGTAACTCAGCTTTCCAATGCCTTGAACATGTTTCCCCCAAATATATCTCCATATTAAACTCCCAAATAAGGGGACGTATATTTTATTTGGTATTAGTTAACTACACATCATACAAATAGATGTAGATCACTCTATCAACATTTTTGTGACTTTTTGAGGCCCACGCCTTAACCTTCTTAGCAGTACTCACATATTCATTCTCAGACAAAAAGGTAACCTTCTCCATAACCATAAATTTTCATTAGGTAAAAGGATATCAAAAACCTGATGATTGTTAGGGTGTGGAGCTAAAAGCTTCACCAAGGAGCATTCATTATCAGGTTCGGGTCTACACATACACCGGCGTCGATCAGGAGCGACCAACGTCAGTCATAGGCAGTTGCAGAGATGCCAACGTCGGCAGAGGGTTGGCCAGCGGTGGTCACAGACAAATAGTAGGAACCGACGTCGGTTTCCTGCGTGTCCAGAAAGCTATTTTCATGGACGAAAGCGAGTGTTTGCATGATGAGTTTGAGTTGTAGTCTCAAGCTCGCATCTCTATTATTGGCAATACTATTTTTAGAGCCCTTGTTTAAGTGGCTTAACTGCTTGTTGGAAGTGCATGCTCAAGTTTCCTAATTCTATATGTAGAATTAGATCTTCTTAGCTTTGTAGTGTGAATTATTGTAGTTGGGTGAATTATTGTAATTCATTGTTGTCAGGGATGCGAAACACCGAAAGCATACAATTGATTACCAAATACCAAGCAACTATAATATGCGAAAATAACCAGATTCACCAAGTAACTAGAATTCAGAATAACACAGCATATGAGAGACAATACAAAACTTGTATTAACACTTTATACAGAAAAGAATACAATAGAGAATATCCCACATCTTCTCCACCACCTTACAGAGGTTTCCCACACCTCAAGTGAACAGTAAATCTTCTCCCCAAAGCTCTCCCTCTCACAGGTCCCAACACCCAACTCAAATACAGAGTTGGTGTTCACATCCCGTGCTCCACGCACACCACAAGTGCTCCACGCACTCCACAAGCACTCCATGTACTCCAAAAGTACTCAAGGTACTTCAAGTAGATCTCTCATGAATCTGCAACAACCTGCAATTCAACAGACCATACTTATGGAAGGAACTCCCTTGCCTTCCTCTTTGCTCTATCCGAGTACACACCTATACTCCAAGTAGATCTTGCCTGATACTACTCCCTATTGTGTTATTGTCTATATGATCATGCACACCTGCAAATCAAACAACGGTTCTGCTCACCTGTGAACCTTGACCTTGCACACACATACACCTGCAGATCAACGATCTTACTTACCATGTAGATCTCCTATATAGGCCATGCAACTATGACCAAGATCCTACACTCCTGAAGAATCTAGCTGACTCTCCAAACTAGCACCAACACCCCTGGTACTGCTATGGAACTAGGAGGAACACCCTTGCTCACCTCACACACAGAAGGAGCAAACTTTGCTCAACTCAAACTAGCCCACTTTTCCAATACAACCATGAGTCTATTATATAGATCTCATCCAAACAATAATTAGACATCTAATTACAATAATTAGATCCGCAGCTATGAGTCTAAAATTAGATCTCTTCATGCAAACACTTGGTTCGTTAGCTAACTGCCCGTAATAAATGCAGTCCGAACCACACAGGCGACCAACGTCGGTCCCTGTCTGCCTGGAAGTGACCGACATCGGTCGATATATGACCGACGTCGATTGCTTCTCTATGCTATCCTACCGATGTCGGCTGATCAGACCGACCCTAGCTTCTCTGCAACTCAGCAACCTTCAGCAACCTCCTCTCTTGTTTGCATCAGTTAAGCTTTTAGCTCCACAACCTAACAATTGTGTGAGAAGAACAGTACAGAATTGAATCAATCCAGGCTTGTTGGAGTTGATTGTTCTTGAGAGAGAGAGCTCTTGAGGAATAGAGATCTATTGAGAGATCTATACATCTAGGAGAGGTGTGGAAGAAAGAAGCTTTCTTCAATTGTATTCCTTTTGTAAAGAGTTTGTTAATACAAGTTTTTAGGATGTTTTTTTGTATCTCTTGTTCTTGCTATTATCTCATTCAGTTACTTGTCAATCTGATTTAATTCCATGTTTATTGCTGTCACAATTGTAATCTATTGTTGGATTGATCCCCCAACAAGTGGTATCAGAGCCTTGGTTACAGGTTCAGAGCTTGATATCCAATAATTGGTATCAAAGTTTAGGTTCACTAACAGGTGGTTCAAATCTGTGTAGTGTGTATTGATTACAGGTTCTCACAGGGGTTTTTATAGGGATTTCTGTTTGAGTGGTAGAAGCAATGGCAGATGAAAGTAAATTGAGAATGGAAAAGTTTAGTGGCAAAAATTACCAACACTGGAGAATGCAGATAGAGGATTATCTGTATCAGAAAGATCTCTACTTACCGTTAGGTGGGGTTGCAAAGAAGCCTAAAGACATGGAGGATGAAGAATGGGAAGTTCTTGATAGAAAGGCTCTGGGGTCTATAAGACTGAGTCTAGCATCCACTGTGATATCCAATTTATCACAGGCAAAGTCTACGGTAGAGTTGATGACTACGTTAGCAAATTTGTATGAAAAACCCTCAGCTTCCAATAAGGTATATCTTATCAAGCAGTTATTTAATTTGCATATGAATGAAGGTGGATCTGTTTCTACTCATCTGAATGATTTCAATGGTATTGTGAATCAATTAAGTT
Source organism: Torreya grandis (assembly GCA_037957365.1). NCBI lineage: Eukaryota > Viridiplantae > Streptophyta > Pinopsida > Cupressales > Taxaceae > Torreya > Torreya grandis. Next base: position 272,632 of record JARHVA010001468.1, read on the forward strand.
CAGTGAATATAGTGTTTGATGATGAGATAAAAGCTCTCTTAATATTATGTTCTTTGCCTGAAAGCTGGCATGGCTTAGTAATGGCAGTAAGTAATACTGCATCTGCATTAAATATTTTGAAAGTAGAAGATGTTGTTAGTGTTATCTTGAAAGAGGAAATACGTAGGAAAAGCATAGAAGAGGCATCTGGGAATGCTTTAAGTTTTGAGAGCAGGGGAAGGCAAAAAGAGAAGAGCAAGAAAGGCAGAGCAAGATCCAAGTCTAAGGGGAAAGGCAGATCTAAATCTAGAAATGGCAGGAAGCCACAATGCTGGAATTGTGGAAAGATGGGGCACATAAGCAGAGATTGTTGGTCAAAACCTAAGGAGAACAATCAGCATGAAGGAAAGGAAGAAGCCAAGATTGCAGGTATTGCACAAGATGCTTTAATTTTCTCTCTGCATAATAATATAGAATCTTGGGTATTAGATTCTGGTGCATCTTTTCATGCTACTCCTAACAGGGAATATTTCTATGACTATATCCATGGAGATTTTGGAATAGTGTATCTAGGGGATGATGAGCTCTGTAAAATAATTGGCAAAGGTAAAGTGCAGTTGAAGATGCAGAATAACAACACATGGGTGTTGAGAGATGTGATGCATGTTCCTAGCTTGAAGAGAAATTTGATTTTTGTAGGAAAGTTAGGGGATGAGGGTTGTACAGTAACTCTCACAGCAGAATCTTGGAAGGTGACCAAGGGTTCACTTGTTATGGCCAGAGGTAAGAGAGAAGGTACACTCTATTTGTGTAATTGTGTTACTAACAAATCTCCTTCTGTATTATCTACTTCAAATGTGGATGCTAAATTTTGGCACTCAAGGCTTGGCCACATGAGTGAGAAGGGGATGTCAATTCTTAAGTCCAAAGGTATGCTTTCAGATTTAAAAGGCATAGATCTAGAGTTTTGTGAGCACTGTGTATTTGGAAAACAGAAAAGGGTTAGTTTTCTCAAGACTAGGTCTACTAAGAAGAGACATAAGCTGGAGCTTGTTCACACAGACGTGTGGGGACCAGCTCAGGTTGCTTCCATTGGAGGATCACAGTACTATGTATCTTTCATAGATGATGCTAAAGGAAGGTATGGATCTATTGTATTAGAAGAAAATCTGATGTATTTGATACTTTTAAAGTTTGGAAAGCTATGGTTGAGAATGAAACAGGTAAAAGATTAAAGTGCATGAGATCAGACAATGGTGGTGAGTTCTACAGTAATAAGTTCAAAGATTATTGTTACATGCATGGAATCCGTAGGCAAAGGACGGTTCCAAGGACACCTCTGCAGAATGGAATTGCTGAAAGGATGAACAGGACAATAATGGAGCATGCAAGGTGTATGAGATTGCATGCTGGGTTGCCCTTACAGTTTTGGGCACAAGCTGTTGACACTTTAGTGTACCTGATTAACAGAGGACCCTCTACAGTGCTGGATGGTGGTATTCCAGAAGAGGCATGGATAGGTAAAAAGGTTGATCTCTCATATCTCAAATTTTTTGGTTGTGAAGCCTTTGTGCACATAGATAAGGAAAATAGAAAGAAGCTTGATGCTAAGTCTATGAGATGCACATTTATTGGCTATGGCTCAGATGATTTTGGTTACAGATTGTGGAATTTAGAAACTAACAAGGTAATCAGGAGCCGTGATGTTGTTTTCAATGAAAGAGTGATGTATTGTGATCAGCTAAGGAAGCTGAATCAATCTGAGCAGAGCAATGGTGAATTGGATGAGGTGAAAGTCCAAGATGAGCTCGCAAGAAAAAGAAATAATCACTTGCAGGAAAACACAGAGACCGGCGTCGGTAAGACAGGAACTAGCGTCGGTAGGACAGAAACCGGCATCGGCCATACAGAGACTGACGTCGGCCATACAGGTACCGAGGTTGGTCAGGTAGAGCCGACGTCGGCCAGTAACAGGTCTGCAGGTGACCGAGGTCAGTCACTGTCAGAGAATTTGGGTGGACAGCGTGTTGTGGACAAGTCTCAGACACCCATCAGGAGGTCAGAAAGGGTGAGTAAGCCTCCAATTAGATATTCTCCTTCTTTATTTTATCTATTGCTAACTGATGGTGGAGAACCAGAGAGTTTTGAAGAAGCAATACAGGTGGAGTCCAAGAGTCAGTGGGAGCGTGGCATGGTTGAGGAGTTGGAGTCCTTAAGAGAGAACCAAACATGGGATTTGGTTGAATTGCCAGCTGGTAAGAGAACACTCAAGAACAGATGGACCTACAGGTTGAAGGAAGGTGAGAATGGACAGATGAGATACAAGGCCAGATTAGTGGTAAAAGGATTTGCACAAAAGCTAGGTATTGACTTTGGTGAGATTTTTTCTCCAGTTGTTAAAATGACTTCTATAAGGGTTGTATTATCTTTGGTTGCATTTGAGGATTTGCATCTTGAGCAGCTAGATGTTAAGACAGCATTTCTTCATGGAGATTTGGATGAGGAAATTTATATGGAACAGCCAGAAGGATTTGAGGTCAAGGGTAAGGAGAAGTTTGTGTGCAGATTGAAGAAAAGCTTGTATGGCCTCAAGCAAGCTCCTAGGCAATGGTACTTAAAATTTGACAGGTTTATGACTGAGCATGGCTACAGTAGGTGTCAATCAAACCATTGTGTGTATTTCAAGAGATTTGATAACGGTAGATATATCATTTTATTGTTGTATGTAGATGATATGCTGGTTGCAGGATCTCACATGCAGGATATCTCAGAGCTTAAAGTGAAATTAGCTCAAACATTTGCTATGAAGGATTTGGGAGCAGCAAAGAAAATCCTTGGCATGAGCATTAAGAGAGACAGGAAAAATCACAGGTTGATATTGTCTCAAGAAGATTATGTGGACAAGGTGTTGAAACGGTTCAATATGCAGGATGCTAAACTGGTAAGCACACCTTTGGCTGGACATTTTAAGTTGAGTAAAGAACAATGTCCTAATTCATATGATGAGGTAGAGTACATGAGTAAGGTTCCATATTCTTCCGAAGTAGGAAGTTTGATGTATGCAATGGTGTGTACTAGACCGGATATTGCCCAAGCAGTGGGAGTGGTAAGTAAGTATATGGCCAATCCAGGTAAGGAACATTGGAAAGTAGTTCAGTGGATCCTTAGATATCTGAGAGGAACTAGCAGTAAGCACTTGTGCTATGGAGGTTCAGATACTTCTCTACATGGTTATGTAGATTCAGATATGGCAGGTGATTTGGATGGCAGGAGGAGCACTACAGGTTATGTTTTCACTATAGGTGGAATGGCGGTTAGCTGGATATCTAAGTTGCAGAAGGTTGTTGCCTTGTCAACTATAGAAGTAGAGTATATTACAGCCACAGAGGCTAGCAAAGAGATGATATGGATGACACGGTTCATGGATGAGCTTGGTAGGGAGCATGAGAGTTACAGATTGTATAGTAACAGTCAGAGTGCAATCCATTTGGCTAAGAATTCAGCCTTTCATTCAAGAACAAAGCACATACAGCTAAGGTATCACTTCATACGACAGGTATTGGAAGATGGTGAGTTGAAGCTGGAGAAGATCCATACAGATAGGAATCCTGCTGATATGTTAACCAAGCCGGTTACAAAGGAGAAGTTGAATCTTCATTCAACTTCTGTTGGTCTTCATGATTGAGTTGAAGATGGAAGAGCTAGAAGATGTTGCTGTACAGGTACTGGTGCAGCTGTTTATCTCCAAGTGGGAGATTGTTAGGGTGTGGAGCTAAAAGCTTCACCAAGGAGCATTCATTATCAGGTTCGGGTCTACACATACACCAGCGTCGGTCAGGAGCGACCGACGTCGGTCACAGGCAGTTGCAGAGACACCGACGTCGGCAGAGGGTCAGCCAGTGGCAGTCACAGACAAATAGTAGGAACCGACGTCGATTTCCTGCATGTCTAGAAAGCTATTTCCATGGACGAAAGCGAGTGTTTGCATGATGAGTTTGAGTTGTAGTCTCAAGCTCGCATCTCTATTATTGGCAATACTATTTTTAGAGCCCTTGTTCAAGTGGCTTAACTGCTTGTTGGAAGTGCATGCTCAAGTTTCCTAATTCTATATGTAGAATTAGATCTTCTTAGCTTTGTAGTGTGAATTATTGTAGTTGGGTGAATTATTGTAATTCATTGTGTGAGAAGAATATTACAGAATTGAATCAATCCAAGCTTGTTGGAGTTGATTGTTCTTGAGAGAGAGAGCTCTTGAGGAATAGAGATCTATTGAGAGATCTATACATCTAGGAGAGGTGTGGAAGAAAGAAGCTTTCTTCAATTGTATTCCTTTTGTAAAGAGTTTGTTAATACAAGTTTTCAGGGTGTTTTCTTGTATCTCTTGTTCTTGTTATTATCTCATTCAGTTACTTGTCAATCTGATTTAATTCCATGTTTATTGCTGTCACAATTGTAATCTATTGTTGGATTGATCCCCCAACAATGATGTACTCATGTTGAGTATTCTTCATAGGAGGCCACGTGGCCTGCTCCTTTCGGTGTTCCTTCTTTATCTGTAGAGTTCATACACTAGATAGTCCTAGCATGAATTTATGAAAGAGTAGAGAAGACTATGGTCAGATCTAGATATTAGTTACATCAATACTTAGATGTTATTTATGATGTACATTGAGATATGTCACAACATTTTTTATCACACATTTTATTCATATCATATTTTTAAATTTTCATATGAATGGATTTTGTGTTTACTTCTTAGCATTTGTGATGCTTGTTGTACATATCTTGCTTATATCATGGTTCTTATTCATTATTCAATGCTTTAATTTTTAGCATATATGAATTATTTTATCATTTTACTTCCTTACTTTATTTCTCTTGTAGAGCTTAGGTATCACCTTTACATTTTCTTGTTGTCACATTTTTATCATTGTTTCCTTAATCTCCTTGTTATTCTTTGGCATATATTTACTTTCCCCTTCTTTTGGGATGATTACTACTTTCATTAGTTCTCGTGATAGATCCCTTGTATGTTAGTACAACTTCCCTAGTGAATGACTATCATAACATAACCCCATCCCTTTAAAAATATTATGTTCCCTCCTTGTGATCCATTATAAGCATATGCCTCATTGTATCATTTTATTACATGGATAGATATTCCATGATCCCCATATTTCCCTTTTTTCCTTTCGCTGAAGGCACACATAGGTTGGTTTTGAGTTTACACACTTAAACATGGGGCAATTCTAGGAGTCTTTAGGGACCATGATATTTAGATTATCCCTTCTCTCAGTCAAGTGTAAGCTCTCTTGTGTTATCTATTTATTTCATCCATGTTTGGTCTTACAAATCCATATAGAGGATGAATATAAAAACATAAATTAATTACTATCAAAGTAAGATTAAAAACCAAATTATATCACAATAGATCACTCCAAAAGACATGATTTTTATTTGTCATGTCTTTTATTTTAGTCAAAGATCAAACTCTACCATTGGACTCATGATAAATTTGAGGTTTATTAAGGTGGGTAAGCCAATAGAGTGGGGTAGGAGGACTTATATCATTACATCATTATATCTTTCTATATTTTAGTGCAATTTACTTTCTCACACAAGTAACCAATCTTCGTATAAGGTTGATGACTCTATTAGGGGTCCTAAGGAGAGGGGTACAGATTGTGGGAAGGTATGATCATTTTAATTTCATGTATATATCATTCATGGGATGTCTATGTAATTCACTTGTCTTAAGAAACAAGCCAAGATTAATGGATCTTCTATTATAAACATTACTTGCAAAATATTTATTTTTTGTTAATCGAACATTTAATTTTATCATTTTTTTAATATATTAGATGTTACATTTTTTATATTAAATAACTCCACTCACCAAAAAAAATATTAAATTTATCATCTAATATTAGATTAGAGGTGGGTTAAAGTTGAGTTTAGTAATCATAAATTTACTTAAAAATCATAATTATTAATTTAAAAAAGTTAATTTTATAAATCATAATAAACACTTGACAAATACTTGTTATTTTGATATTAAATTTAAAAATAAGATTGAAATGTAAACACATTTCAATATTTTTAAATATAAACCAATAAAACTTCTCTAATACTTACCCAATACTTACATTATATTTACCTCATACATACCATGTGAACTCAAAAGTATCACTATAAAACACCATTTAAAATTAATAAAACCTTATAAATTATAATAGAATAGATAAATGTCCATTAAAATATAAAATACTAAATTTAAATTAATCTAATACATACATATACTATCTTTATTTAAAATTATGAGACTTCAATCTCCCTCAATATATTATTTGTGTATTCTTTCTTTTTTATGAAAATAAAAAAGTTCTCATCTCTATCTTTTTTTTTGGTAATGGTCTCAAAGTATGCAAGAAACTAACATTGTGCCTAATACCTATAATATATCCTAGCATATATTTAAGTGTATAATATATAATATATTTAAATATTTTTATAATTTTTTAGATTATAGTTCATAGCACATAGTATATTTTTATCAATTGTTAAATAGTTTTTACCATCTTAAATGCCTCAAAACATGTGAATAATTCAATCACTCTTTGCCTAATATATTGATATTTTTTTGAGGGGTTCCAAAGATTATTTTGGTCTTACCATTTTTTAAAGATTTTTTAAGATGTAAATAAATTTTATTTTATTTTAGGATATGTAAATCTGTTTAAAAAGATTATTAATGTATAATGAAATTTTGAGAAAAAAATTATTATATTGAATATTTTATAAAATATTATCATGATTTTTAATATTTATTTAAATTAAATTAATTTTTAATATTTATAAAAATATATAAAAAATAATATATATATATATTTTAAATATTTATTCTTAAAATGTAGATATGTCAATTTTAAAGTATTTATTTTTTATTTATTATATACTATATTATTTATCAAATTTATTACTTTTATCATAAATTTCATGTTGATTGATGAGAGATGGCCTCAATCTAATTTAATACCAAAATATTTCAAAAAGTATTTAATTATTTTATATTTTTTATGGAGGTCTATTTGACATTCTATAAAATTATTTCAGCAAACCTTTTCCTATTCATTTTAGTGGTAAAAATTTGTTCAATAACCTAAATTTTATTTTGGAATTTTTTTAAAATTATGACTTAAATATAAGAAGAAATATTTTTTTATGTTAAATGCACTACTATAACATGTTATTGAAGTCCTTTTATTGATTAATGTAATTCACCATAAGGATAGTGATATTTTCCACAAATGAAATGTCAACACCATTTTCATCAATCTTCATCCCCACTTACAGAATGCTTTCTATAGTAATATTGAGGGATTTTATCAAAGAGAAGTGTTATTTATTTTTTTCAAGGGTCTTTATGGGTAAGTAAATATTTCAGACTAATTAAAGGGTAGCCTATTTAGAGTTAGTAGGAGCTCAAAAGTAGGTTTAGGGATCCATGGATTTTATTGAGGCATAGTGGGGATCGGATTCCACCAAGAGGCTTATTATTGTTTAGTCCCACATTAAATTCAGGGATATTTACTTGTTGAAATATATAATGAAAATTGAGGCCCATCTACTTTCCTTGAAGGTGATTATAAAATCCTAAATGTAGAAAATACATGAGAAGGCAAGGATTTGTTGAAGTTAAAAGAGGGTGTCTAGATCTTAGAACATTGAAATAAAATTGTGGAAAGATGTTACTTGAGTGTTGAGCCATATGCCTGAGTTGGTGAGACCTCTATCATTGGGATTGAAGAGTATGCATCTCTCTGAAGTCACCATTTGGATAGTTTCTTTACTATCAATGTTAATGGTTTGGTCCTCCCTTAAAGGGGAAGTATCCCTACTTGCATCTTATGGTTGACAAAGTTTAACATTGTCACTTACTTTTTATTTCTTATGTTTATTATTCCTCACTTACACTGGAGAGGTTTATGAGAAGTAATTGAACACTTGTATTTGTAGTATGTCATTGTCCATTATATATATATATTTTAATAGTCTAAGGCTTTTATGTTTCTACATAACAATGATTAGTTATTTCCAATGCAAGAGAATATACATGAAATGATTTCAAGAAGTGATTGAAATTCTTATAGGGAAATATTTGAAATATTTCTCTTATTGTATTGTCAAAAAATCTTCAAAATCAATGCAATTTATGAGGTTGTGATGTATCATGATGGAAGGGTAGTCTTAAAGTGATGTTGAACATTGGGGTCAAAACCCTTATTCTAAGTTGGTTGTTCGATATGTATCTCATACACAAATAAATTATCAAAATCCTTTGCCAATAAATTACCAAAATCCCTTACCACGTAATCCCAATTGGTACTTTTTTTCTATTCCTTTATATTCCATGATTAAAATTATCATTTGAAAATGGTAAAACATCAATTCCTTGTTCCTATTAAATAGATAAAAATGATTTCTTAGATATTTTAATTATGTATTGATCTAAGGAAATTTACTACTGTAACAAATATATACAAGATAGAAAAAATGATGTATGTTATAGTGATGAGCCACCATTTATATCATTTATTCAAAATTTGTAATTTTTTTTGGTCTAATACATTCTCTATGTCTATTAGATATTACCAAGTGTTTAGCCTAATACATTCTTAATATCAAAATTAACAATGAAAATTTAGCTAATCAAAATTTACTTCAAAGAAAATATTGAGATTTCAATTTCTTCATAAAGATTGGGTGGAGAGAAAAACATAATAAAATAAATCAAGGCATATTGAAATAGTGGGAAGTGATCTATCTATGGAGTATAACTAATGAAAAAATATTAACTTAAATTAGTAGGTCGTAAATGGTGGCGTGTGATATTTATAATTTTATCTTTCTTGCATAAAAGGAGTGGTTGGTATTTTTTTTTTTTCACTTCAAGACAATATCAGAACTGGCCATATTAGGACACCGTGCTCTAGTTGTCAGTTTAATATATATAAGAATATAATTTTATTTTTTACACATCAAAACTAATTTGAAATAATAAATAAAATTAATCATAACATGGGTGTATTCTTATATGTAGGGCCACTTGGAAAAAGGTGTAGGGATTGTCTATATCTTTTTTCCAACTTGTAAGCCACACTACCAATTTTTTACAAGATCTGATAAGGGCCATAATATTTAGGTGACAACTTGTTACTCTTTTTATGTTGTTTCAGAGACATCTGCTTATATGGCTACAAATGCACAAAAACCCAGTCACCTATAAAAAAATGTTGCTCACTACAGTGTTGATCTATTTGTTGATTCATTATATTTTGTGCCATTTCTAAATTCTCTCACAAACTGACTAGCACCTCTTGTTGATGGTGAATGTGTTCCTCAATAGCTTGAACCTTAGTATGCACTATCAAATATGAAGTGATGGATGGGGGGTGATAACCATATAATGCCACAAATGGAGACATCTTGGAAGAAGTGTTATACCATCATTCAACAAGTGATAGCCAATGAACCCATTTGTCCTATTTTTTAGAAATAAAATAATGAAAATACCCTTCTAGACATTTGTTGACTACCTTTTTTTGTCTTTCAAATTGAGGATGATAAGATGAGATATGAGCCAATTGGGTGCCCAAACATGCAAATAATTCAGTCCAAAAATTACTAGTAAAAATGTAATCTCAATCACTTACAATGATATTTGCAGTACCATGCAATTTATGAACTGTATTGAGAAAATCAAAAGCTATTCTACTGAAAACAAATAGTTGTGATAAGGAACAAAAATGAGTGTACCTTGTGAGTTGATCCATAATTACCATGAAAACATTTTTACCCTTAAATCATGGTAACCCCATAATGAAATCCATGGAAACCTCCTTCTAATTTTGGCTAGGGATAGATAAAGGTTGTAAAAGAACTGGGGTCTTAATGGTTTCACCTTAATTTTGCTAGCATACCATGCATTTTGTGACATATTTATGGAAATCCCCATTGAGTCCTTCACAAAATAAATCATGCTTAATTATATGATATGTTTCTAAAAATCCAAAATGACCTCAAAGTGGAGAGGCATGAAGTTCCTAAAGAATTTTATGTTTGAGGAGAGAATGCTTATAGAGGTATAATTTATCTTTATACCATAATGTGTTCCCCTTCCATGTAAATTTTTTAGATTCATTAGAACCCTACTGAATATTTTAAATCAAATCCTTGGTAACACTTTCATTATCCCTTTCATATTTTATTTTCTCTAGCCAATTTGTCTACCACATGTTCATGGTGTATAAGAATGCCTCAACTGATTCATCCTATCAAGAGAGAGCATCTACCACTACATTTTATCTTCCTTTCTTATACACTATTTAAAAATCATATCCTAACATTTTAGTTACCCATTTTTATTATTCTTCAAATGATAATCATTGCTCTACAAAATATTTGAGGTTATCATGATCAGTCTTTACCTAAAAGTGATGACCCATCAGATAAGGTCTCCACTATTTCACTACATGTAGAATAGCCATCATCTCTTTCTCATATATTGGTGTGAGACTATTTTTTCCTTTAGTTAGAAACTTTAAAATCCTAGTGGTTTCCCTTATTACATGATTACAACCCCCATGACATATCCTAATGTGTCACACTCCACAACAAAAGTTTTTGAAAAATCAAGAGTAGCCAAATTTGGAGTTGTGCACATAGCTATTTTCAATTGTTTAAATGCCTTGGTAGTTCAATTGGTCCACTAAAAGAAGTCTTTCTTTAACAAAAAGGTGAGTGGGGATGTACTTGTACCATAATTTTTTTTAAAACATGTGAGAGTAACTAGTTAGCCCTAGAAATCCTTGAAGGTTTTTGAGGGTCTTGAGAACCTGCCACTCTATCATCCCCTGGATTTTTTTGTGATCAAATTTCACTCCACCTCTTGAAGACCAAAATCATATTTAAAAGGTTTGGCATAAAATTGATGTTGTTCTAGAACTAAAAGTACATATTTCACATGTTTCAAATGGTCTTCCCAATTTTTGTTGTACACAAGGATATCATCAAAAACATTAATACCAACTTTCTCAAAAATGGCCTAAAAATAGTATTCATCAAACTTTGAAATGTAGATGGTGCATTTGTGAGGCTAAAAGGCATGACCATAAATTCATAATGGCCTTCATGAGTTCTGAAAGTTGTTTTAGGTATGTCCTCATCATGGATGTGAATCTGATGATACCCATAGCGAAGGTCTAACTTGATAAAATAAATAGCACCATGCAAATCATTTTGTAAATCATCAATTACTGGAATATGAAACTTATGTTTAATGGTGTACTTATTGAGTTATTTATAGTTGGGGCACATCCTCCAACTATCATCCTTCTTTTGCATCATAACCATAAGGAAGGAATATTTATTTTGACGATGTTAGATGATTCTTGCCTCAAAAATCTCTTGTATAATATTTCAATTTCATTCTTTTGGGTATAGGGATACTTGTAGGGTCTGATGTTGGGTGGTGTACTTCTTAGAATGATCTTGATGGCATGATCATGTGCATGACTAGGAGGAGGTCCTTTTGGTATGTCACCAAAAATAATAGAATGGTCATCTATCACCCTTTTCAAATCAGAATGTGTAGACTCCTTGCTTGGTTGAACCTCTATGGAAAATAAGTGTGGCATAAATCCTTCTACACCTTTTTTGAGAATCTTCATCATTTAATGGGAACTAACTAGTTGTGGAGATTTATCCCATAATCCATGTAGTTCAAAGGTCTTCCTTCTAAATGGAACCTCGTGAATAATTCTTAGAAATTTATCTCAATAGTGCCCAAAGTGGTGAGCCACTACACTCCCAAAATAATGTCATCTCCTCCCATGGGAATAGAAAACATAGGGGAATCTATCAAATAGTCTCCCATAGCAAGCTTAATGCTATGGCATTTTCTAGAATAGTTGACTGTATAACTATCTACAATCATGATCTAAAATTCTAGAGTTGGGTAAATGAAATAGTTCAAACAAGTAGCCAACTTATTGTTGATGAAGTTATATGTACTTTGAGAGTCAATTAACATAGTCACTTTTAATTTCTTCAGAAAATGCACCAACTTAAGAGTTTGAGGAATAATAATGCATGAAAGTGCATGATAGGAAATAGTAGATTGAGAATCTTCAGATTCATCTTCAGGTTTTCCCAAACCTACCCCTGAAGCCTCATCTCATTCTTCCTCATTGGTGTCTTCAATGTAAAACAACTTCTTTTCATCACATCTATGTCCTTTGCTCCATTTATATCACATCCAAAACATAAACCTTTTTCATGGTTTTATTCAACTCAATGAGGTGTTAATATAGTAAGTTTTGGAAATGATGGTGTTGGGAAGGTGTGTTCATGCATAGTAGTGAAAGGTCTTCGTTTGATCAATTCTCTTTCCTCAGCCAAATGTACCCTTGGTATGGCTTCAGATACATTACTAAGATGAAACATGTGAACCTCCAATTGGATGTTATCTTTTAGGCCACCAAAAATAGGCTAGTCAAATTTTCCTCAGTGATGTCTACCACATGTAATGAGAGATTATAAAATTAATGAATGTAATCTTTTATTATCCTAGTTTGATGTAACTTGGCTAGTTGGATGAAGTAGTTTTTTGAGACATTATTTTGATAGTGTAGCTACAACTCTTTAGAAAATATGGAGCATGTAAAGAAGAGACACTTCTTTTTATTTTGATCACACTACCAATGATACCAAACAAATTGCTCAGGTTATATATATATAGAGGCCATGACCACATTTTGTGAATAGGGAGTCTGATGTAGAGTTTTTAAAAAATCAATTTGATTAAATCATGTGAGTGGTTCATTACCATCAAACTTGTGTAGGCCCACTTTTGGAAATAATAGCTTAGTACTATAGTTAGCATTATGATTGTTTGGAGGAGAAGAACCAAACTCAAGTGGTGGATGGTTATTTTGTTATTTATGAGTTGAAAAGTTAGCCAATTTCTTAATGATTTGTTGCAATTTATCCTAAAATATGTTTATGTCCCCTTTAAATCATGTGGGGTCCCCTTTAATTGCATCAAGATCATCTTTCTACACCATGCCCTACAACTCTAACTTAAGTTGTTGAACTGCCTCTAAAATACTTGAATCATAAATTTTTGACTCCATGTCATATTTGTGAGGATTTTTAGGTTTTTCTTTCCCTTTCCTATGACCATGAGTGTTAGGCCATGCCATGCACAAACATTAGTAGGGTCATGACCCCAAAAAAATGTATTAGTAGATGATGCCATTGTGATCGTCTTGCCAAGATGAATCTAATGATTGATAATGTGTACAAGGTGAAAAATCTTGGCCCTAAAGAGTTTAATGATATAATATATTGTTGCAATCATCTTTTAGAGATGAATCCAATGGCTACTAGTTTGTACAAGGTAAAAAAATTTATAAAATTTTTTTTATCATTTTTTTTCTTTTTGTGAAAAAACCTCACGAATAAAATTGTAATGATGAAAAAATTCAATTCCTCCCAGATCACAAGTTGTGTTTTTTTGGGCTTCTAGTGCTCAGGATGATAGATCCAAAAAATAAACCATGTCATAGAAACTTTCCCAAATCAAAGCTCTGATACCACTTATAATAAAATTACCTAGAGGATTCGTAATAATAAAACTATATATCACAAAATTAAGAGCAGAATAAACTAATCCATAACAATAATTAACGAAAAAGTAGAACACTTGAATATTATAATTGAGCCATTTCAAAGGGGAAACCTCCATAACAATGCAATAAGAATAGAATTCACAATATGATTATAAAATACTAACCACTACCTCCTATATATACTCTACTTTTCCAAGTTTATTGCATAGACCAACCATACTAAGAACATAGATAAATGCAACAAGATAATATGAAGGTGTGTAAGCCACAAGTCATCCACACATATCCCTAGACAAATTATAGGTTAAGGGCATAGCAATTATTGATATTTAGTGTAAAGTTGAGTAAGTTTTAAGTGATAAATAATTCCAATCTTAATGTGTTGAGTTGGTAAAATATTATCATTCTCTTTTAATGGGAGGTGGTTCTTTTTAATTTCTTTATTTTGGATAACCTTTTATTATAATATTGTGATTCAATGAATTAGAATATAAATCAAATGAGGTAAACAACAATGGATTTAAACCAAAATTACTAACACCTACTCCAATTCACAACAAAACCTTTGATTGAGCAAAGTAGATAAAAAAGAAGTCAATTAGCAATGAAAATATACAATCCAATTTAACTCCAAAATGTAGATGATGTGCCCCAAATTGACATGCAAATGCACATGATATGTTGGAATACTTACCTTAGCTCAAGACTTTGATAACATGTGTACAAGAATTGACTTATTTTTTTGGACAAGATGATAGCAAGAAAGATTTATCAATGAAGCTCTTTCAAGTTGACATAGGATTGACATGAATTCCCAAAAGATTGAAAGATGGATATACATGGAGTGAGGTTATTTATATAGAGGATGGAGTGGGAATTTCCTAGGAATATAAAATTCCTATAGGATTATAGAGAAGAATTATGTGGAGGATTGTAGAGAATGTAGAAGAGTCTAGAATCCACTAGATAGGACTGATCATGATTAGTGAAGATTAAAGATAGGATTAGTGATAATATTTATTAGAGAAAGTGGGGTGATTGGAGGTAAGTGGGGGATGAATTAAAAATTAATAAATAATAGATAAGAGGGGATTAGTGATAAGTGGGAAGTTAATAGAAGAATTAATTAGGATGTGGGATGGTGTAAGGTTTGTATGTGAGTGTGGAATGAAGGGGATGATAGACTAGGACTAGAATAAATAATAATATAGTGTTAATTAGTGAAATTAGTATTAGAATAGATGATGATGGAGGATTAAGTAGATTTGGATCTATATATTTTGCCCCTCTTTGAAAGGGCATTACAACTGGAAGAAGTAATGGCATTTAAAATAAGAATAAGGTCATGGATGTTAGTAAATTGGGATGGATTATGCCCTCTCAAGGGGTCATATAGGAGGAACGAGATAGATGGTCACTCAGAAGGAAATGAGGGGTGGGATGCATGAATGGACATGAAAATGAGGGGACATGATGTTATAAATAGGATGATGAAGATGTTAGAAATTTATATGTTCTCATTATTAATAGTTAATAGTTAATAGTTAATAGTTAATAGTTAATAGTTAATAGTTAAACATAAATATTGTTAGCTTAATAATATTATGTATATAGCTTTATATTGTTTGGAGGTTGTTTAGTGATATTTTATAGGGATATGAATATCCCCAACTATATGATACAAATATCCTATATATTTGTATTGGTGTTTGACAGAGATTTAATAGAGAGAAATATATTATTTGATTAAATTTATGTGTCTAGTCTTTGGCTTTATATTTGGTCTCTGATTAAAATCAATATCTAGTATCAAAGCACTAATTCGATGATAGAAGATTAAGAAAAAGGGGTTTGTTGTAGTGTGTATCACCTATAAGCATGACTAAATCATTCTGTGAATAATTTATAAGGATAATTTGATTTAGTTTTATTTCATGCATATGCATCAGTGTACTATATTAGGTAACATATTGAATCACTTAGTATAGATCACAATTTCACATTGTCTCAAGATTTTTTTCACGAAAATATACAAATTTATTCCAATATTCAATGTTTCTCAAAAGAATTTTCTCAACACTAAAACATAAACATGACTCACTATGTGTAGCATGCGTACCTGCATATATTATCATCATTGTATTCATGTTTGAAAGTGATATTTTCCTTAGGAGTGAGGTTTTCATAGAAATTTTGTGTTTGATCATGGTCTCACATGCATCAAACCATGTTACTATAAATTTTAGTTTACCTTAGGGATAATTTTGTCTCCATCATCTTGTTCAGATCTCCATCACCGATTGTCAAAGATTATGATAGTCCTGACATCTTTCAACACGTATTTCAATATCTTTTATGAAAATTATATTAGTTTTATCATGCATCTTTTAAAGTAAACTGCCAGATCATTTCTATTCTATCAAAACATGGATGTCATATTCTACCTTGTACCCATTCTACACATCTAGCGATCTAACGTCCTATAAGACTATAGATCCCTGACCACTACATGCAATTTTGATCTTGTACACTTTGCATTTCATATTTCATCATTGTGTTGATTTAGTTGTGCATATCCATGTAGTTTCATCATTCCATTAAATATTTATTCAAGCATATGGTGTGATTCTTCTTGTTATCTATTTCAAGATCATGGTATTTGGGTAGTTAAGATTTTTTTAGGTTATAGCTTATGGTATTTAGAAAATTAAAAAAAATGAGTCATTGGTATATGCCAAAGGTTTAGATGTAGTTTGGTTTTTAATTATTTTATTTAAAAATTAATTTTTTTAATACTTTTTTAATATAGCTATCATTAGCTCCTCTATTTCAGAAAAATAAAAGTTACTTTTATATGGTCATAAAGTAATTATATATTACTTTGGTATTATTTGTGTCAAGTCATTTTTAAGTGTCATTTATTAATATATTCATAAGATATGTAATTTTTTATCAAAAATGAAACAAAAGTTGGGTCTTTTTGTCAAAATTAGGGTCCTTAAAAAGAGTTTCATTGTCAAAAAGTTCATTGTGACATATTATCAAAAATTCAAAATTCAAAATTGTAAAAGGACACATTTTTGGGTAAACACGATGTCCTATGAAAATTTATTATTTCACATTAAGGGGGGAAGTACACCCAATGTGGAAACAATTATGTTTCAAATCTTCATCAACTGAGTAACCATATTTTCATGATGGAGGTTGGAGGCAATGGAGGAATGAGGTGTCCAAAGCCTCTCATCAGACACCAATGATAGGGCCCATATGCTTTAGTGGCACATTTTATTTTAGTTGTGTGTTTGATTTCAATTGTATCTCAATAAGAACATATGATATATTTCTATTCACATTTGTAACAAGTGAGCTGAAAATTATTTTATATTTTATCTAAATGTGTGATAGTGAAGAGAGTTGATAATAGTACTGCACATAATGATATGGTTAGTTTTAATCCACTTTCAAAACCATATTTTTGTGGTTGTTATTAAACCACTTGAAAACTATCACTTTTGGTTGTTGGTAAGCTATATGTAAAACCATCATTAAGGTTTGTGGTTGTCCTAAAAAAATCACCAAATCATGAGTGTAGGTGTAGATATGGGATTAATGTTTCCCCCATGTTCACATTAATGGGGTGTATGTTAGGAATTAATAATGTTCACAAGGGGGTAAATGTTAGAAATGTATATGTTCACATTATTAATAGTTGATAGTTAAACGTAAATATTGTTAGCTTAACAATATTACGTATATAGCTTTATATTATTTGGAGGTTGTTTAGTGAGATTTTGTAGGGATATAAATATCAGTAATTATAGGATAAACATATCATATATATTTGTATTGGTGTTTGAAAGAGATTTAATAGAGAGAAATATATTATTTAATTAAATTTTTGTGTTTGGTCTCCGAGTTTATGCTTGGTCTCTAATTAAAATCAATATAACAATCTAGACATTGAGTAATGATCCATAAAATTATTATTCCCTTGGAAAATGTGTATGTGAGGGAGTGAAATTGAGGGTGTCATGACCTTAGATGTATCCCAAATGGAAAGCAATCATGTTAGGATGGTGATAAAATGATGTTAGCTTTAGAAATACCTCAGGCAAGGACACATGCCAAGAAAGCTACAAGCTTGAATCATATGATTAGTCATAAGCTTTATACATATCCCAAGAAAGGATGCATGCCAATCAGAGTTATGGTAAAAATGGATGATGGGTCTCAAGCTTTAGTTGTATCCTAGGAAAGGATGCATGTGAGGGAGATTTGTGGGTAAAATGGGATGATGGGCCCAAAGATTTAGATGTATCCTAGGCAAGGACAACTTCCAGGGAGATCTAAGGGGAAAATGGAATGATGAGCCACAGACTTTAGACATATCTTAAGTAAGTATGCATGTCAAGGAGAGATGTGGGAAATATGAAATGTTTAGACTGTTTGATAGGTTTGAATGAAGATTTGATGGGTTGTGACTCAAAGTGTATGTTCAAAAGAGATAAGATGAGAAAAAATAAAATATTAGAGTGACCAAGGGATGAAGGGGAAAAAATGATTAGTGTGGTCAAGTTATCTTCGATCACTTCAAGTGACCAAGTGTTGCCTACATGGTCTTAGAATACCTTAGGCTAATGTATTTCTCCCTAGGATGGAAGTGATGAGAGATGAGAGATGATAAGTTAGACAAAAGGATTATTGAGAATGAATGACTTGAAGAAATGATTAGATATTGAATGTTATATGTTATTGATGTAATGGTAGTTGAGCTAACCTCAAATATCTCATGTGATTGAGTGTTGCCTACATAGTCTTATAATAACTCAAGCTAATGTAGTTCTCCCTAGGAGGGAGTTACGTGATGATAGATGAAATGAGAGATTAGAGTATGATGATTCCCTAAGGACTCCCCAAGGATACTACTGAGAATGATCAAATATGGATGAAATGATTAGATTCTTAGTAGATGGTTTGATTAAAATGTTATATTTTATAATTTGATTTATAATTGATTTGGGATATTAGATATAAGATGAATGTCTTTGAGAAATGAATGGGTATTGGATGTCAAATATTATTGACATGATTGGATCAGGTGATTAATTAAAGGGTATAAATGTTGGATCTAGATAGGTGATTATGATTTATTTGATCGATTTGGATTAAATATCTTATGTTTCCATGGTCTTCAGCCATATGTAAGAGCAATATGTTTTAATGTAGCACTAGGTAGTATGCACCATGATATATGTATATGACCATGACTACATTTTTCCAAAGTGCATAAAAATTATTATAAATAAGAAATTTACATGTAGCACATGGAATTTATGCACCATTGGTATAAGGAACCCACATGATATGTTTACCAAGTGTTATTTCACAAATGATAAAAATAACATATATAAGACAAAAGATGCACAAAAATGCCTAATCAAAGACATAGATGCAGATAACCAAAACATCATGGATGAGTAGATATAGACATATACGTTATCAAATACATTCAAACAACTCAAATATCATCAAATATCAAAAAGTAAAACATATAAGTATCTACATGTAAATTATGTGATTAGTGTCTTGTCTATTGTCTGATGAAAGCCTATAGGATGAGTGGTCAAGTTATGATTTGATGTGACTATGTTTTCTTATAGGAAATGATATAAGCCATAAGGTTTAATTTAATGGATGGTGACATGTTGGATAAGGAATTGATCAGGACTTGAAATGATTAATGACATTTGTACAATATGTTCTTAAGAAAATTTGACTTTGGTATGGGAGTTAGTTTTGATTAAGATAGGGTAGGGTAAAAGTAATCCAAAGTTTGACTAGTTTTGACTTAGACAGGGGGATTAAAGCTTATAATTTATACTTTATTGATTTTGACAGGATGTTAGGTTCAAACTATCAAAAATGTGGTTTGACTAAGTTTGACTATGTCAAGGTTCATCCTAGTTAAGGTTGATTTTGATAGGACTAGATCAAATAAGAGATTAGACTGGATTTACTCAAGCTTGGATGGGTTGAAAATTATAGGGTTGATAACATGATCTAATAGTGAGGTTGATTTATGCAAAATGGCTGTGATTTCACCATTAAGAAACCTTATAGGATTGTGATGAGTGATAGGAGATGAGTTGGATTGGGTCTTATGGGGTTGAAATGGGACATTGATGACAAAGTGATGGTTATGATGTGAATTTGGATCTGTATTTTGGATAAATATATGGATTTTTCATATGATGTAGGACAATATGTCTGGGATGATTTAGATTCCTAGATTTTATGTTTTTTTTGGATTTTTTGGGCTCTTTTGATTTTTTGATCATTTTGGATTATGTATATATAAAAATGGGGGGAGGTGGTCATTATCAAATGGAACACTTGAGCTGAGCAACCAGTATTAGGAATAATGGTGGATGTAATGATGAAAATATTATGAATGATGGACAAGGGGATGAGGGATAATGATGAATTGACTAGGAGTCTCTAAGGACTGTGGCATGTGGGAAATAAGTGTCTCATGTTCCAATGTCACTTGGAGGATATGCCAAGATGTTTACAAAACATGTCTCAATACTTATTCCACTTATTTATTGAGGTTAATTTAAGAAGAAAATATGGGTATGATAGATTATAAAATGGATGGCATAGAATGTTTAAGATGGGTAGGGATGGTGGGCAGATGGATAAGATAGATAAGGATGGTCAAAAGTTGAAGAATGTGATGCAAACGAGATCGAAGAGGGATGTTATGATATGAATTTAGGGATGAAGTGGATTTTCCCCCAAGTTTTAAGGTACTTAAATATAATATATTATTTCAATAGGACTTTAAAAACCAGTTTTCATCATGGTACTTGCCCAAAGTGCTAAAAAAGTGGTTTTCACCATTCAATGAATGATTTTTTTTCATTTTTTCAATTTTTGATGATTTTTTAATTTTTAATTTATTTCTTGATTTCTTGATGGCATATTGATTTATTATAGGTGTGTGATATGTAGTGATGCTAATGCTTTCTTTATCATTCTTTCGATACTAGTTATAAATAGTTGTGCTACTAGGTCAAGTTGTCGATGTTGGATTCACTAATGCCATGGTGATCTTCATTGACTCTTGATTTAAAATCCTCTAGACATATCAATTAGGTTTCTTCATATCTCTTATGAGAGATAATGTTTGATAAGAAAATGATCGGATTAGATAAAGACTTGGATTTGATGGTGGTGTATATGATATAGAGGTGTGATGGATGATTAAGGATTGGGACTGGTAGTATCACACATCATTGGAGATGTTGTATGTGTCATTCACATTTGAAGCCATATGATATGAGATATTAAGGGAATCAAGACTTCAATAATTTTTTATTTTTTGATCCAAAGACTAGAAGGATGATCGGCCATATTACTTCTGATGTTTATTTATTCAGTAATTGGTGTCATAGAGTATTTTTATTTACAATATTTTATTTGAATTTGACTTCCCCTAGGTTCCTTAAACAATTTTTTACCAGAGGAAATTGATTTTTGACTTTGATGGTCCCCTAGCACCTCAAAGAGGTTTTCACTAAGGGAAGATGTTTTTTGACTTGGCTGATTTTTTTAACTTATTTCAATTTTGATTTATTGTTAGATCAATGTTGAATTTATGATTATGCTTGATTACTTTATTATCCTCTTGGATCCTTATATATTTGACATGTGACATGTTACCTTGGTAGGATTCCAATGATGTATTCTTATGTATGTTCTCATTGAGATTAATGATGAGGTGATGGTCAATGGAAAGAAATGGATCATTGATGCATGAAGATGAAGGGGATGTATGGGTAGTATCAATGAATGGATAATGGGAAACATAATCCTTAGAGGTTACCAGGAGACCAAATTTCAATGTGGGAGAAAACCTCCTCAATATTCATGAAAATATCACTAATGTTATTTGTATAACACTCATCTAAATATGGATCAAATCCATTTTGATAATTATCAACTAAGATCTCATCTTGAAGTCCCATAGTTATTGTTATGACATTATCATCCTAACACAGATCAAGAGACATGCCTTGCTACTAGTTGATATTTGAGTTGACTACATAAATAGAGACATTCTCACAGAGGTGGCCATTAACACAATCTTTAACATCTATAAGTGATGGTGATTCTAACATGGAATATGGTAGGGATTTAGATGTTGCATATAATGCATATGTTGACTCTAACCTTGATTTTGATGTTAATGTAGATTATATTGATGTTATGACATTGATAGAAGATGTTGTTTGGTTTTTAGCCATAAGGAGGGAATGTTGGGTATCATTGTCTGAAAGTATCCTATTCACTTATTTCTTGGTGATGGAAGCTTTGGGAGGAAGGGATTTCCATAAATAAGGATCTGACAGAAGGTGGATAGTTGGTGAATGATGGGTTATTTGAATATGGGCTTGATTTCTTGGCCTTGGTTTAATAATTAAAGAGTATGATCATGGTCAGGAAATGAATCTTGACATATCCCTTCATTCTCACTGTTGGACGTGGATTCATTTGGTTCATTTTCAATTTCAATGTTATCATAGTCAATTAGGTCTTAGACATAATTTTGGAAATTATGGCATGTATTAATAGAATACCCTTGAGTTCTATGATAATGAAAATATTGGTCTTATCTATACCAAGAGGTATTAGGCTTTGTTAGATCAATAGGCTTTGTGTATGGGTAGATGATCATGTTTGTGGTAGCTAATTGATGAAATATAAATTCCAAGGAAATAGGGAGATGAGTATAGTATCTCTCTTCATATCTTTACCTAAGCATGGAAGAACTTAAATTTAGACCAGGTGATTACCTGAGATATATTAATGCCATGATATAGGGGGATTATAGTATTTGATGTAGCTTAGTAGATGGACTATTATTGGATAGGGTTGTCAAGATAGATTTCCCTTGAATAGTGTAACATGGGATTTGTGATTGTCTATAATTAGTAGATGGAAGGCTAGACTGAGACTAGCTGGAATGGGTGCTAGGAGTAAGTAGATGTTAATGGGGAAGGACTAGGTGACTCTTGTATATGAGGTAATTTAGGTTTATAGGGTCAATTTTTTTAGGAAGTAGGGCACCCTTTTCTATGAGATGCAAAAGGAATGCATCCTCGTTGGTAAATAGATGTTTCTCAAATATAGTATTATCCAAATCCATTTGGTAGGCCATGGATAAGGATAGGAGAAAGGATAAATGATGTGAATCTTTGGCCCTAATTAATGGTTGTGGGGGATTAAATGAAAAATATTGATACATGATTGTGGTATGTTTGGGATCGACTCAAAGCTGGGACTATTTAATGAAGGTTTGATTTAGTGTGATTTTTATTTTGTGGTGTGAAATGTTTGATGGGTATAATAAGTATTAAGTGGATGAGTTTGAGCCAGTTTGGTTTGGAAGTGATCTAGCTAAACAAGTGATAATTATACTTGTTTATTTCATGTTTGATGATGAGATAAGATAAGCTCTAGGATTTGACTAAGATGGGGGATATGTTTGACTAGCCAAAAATATGTGATTAGGTTGTGATAGACCTTTGACAGAGTTAAATTAATTTAGACTAGTTCGAGTGATTAAATGATTTTCTTAAGTTGGATTGGATGATTTGATTTAATGGAGTATATGATTAAAAATTAACTAAGTTTAGATTTAAGCAAGCTTATGATGGTGACTATGATATGTGAAGGGGTTGTTTCCAACGTGGACCAAGGTAAGTATATGGTTGACCTAATTGGTGATCAAGGATGATTACAGACTTTTTGGTGTGATTAAATATGATTGGTTGATAGGTATGGGTATGGAAAAGGTTATAATATAGGTGATGTTTGATGAGGTAATGACAAGATTGAATTTTTAGGTGGAGGTTAATTTATGACTTGCCTGGGATGATGAAGAGATGCCTAGGTCTTGGTTGGACTCAAATTTGGATATTAACATGGTTTTTTATATTGATAAAATTAAGGATGGGAGGGTGTGATACCCTAAGTTCAAATTGGTCAAATGAGTTTTATATTGATTTGATTGATGATGGGTGATAGGTTTAACCCAATAGAATGACAAGATGATGGCAAGTGTTGAGTTCAAACCAATAGGGTGACAAATGCTAGTAAGGTGACAATAAGTGCCAAATTCAAACCAAAAGAGTGACATATTAGAAAACATTTTACCAAGGGAGGGTGTCCCTTATAATAAACTTTGACAAGGGCTAGCTCAAGGTCAAGTTTTTTTGAAGGTATACAAGGTTGAGGGAGTTAAGATGTGTTTTACTAATGTCATAAGGGTGACTAGGATTAAGATGTGTTTAGACTATGTCAAGAGGGATGACTAAGTATTGGATGGGTGTGACTAAACAATATGATGTTTAGTAAAACTTAGACACAATTAAGTGATAAGGTTTGACTAATACAATGTCAGATGATGATTAAGGCTAGATTAGGTATGATGATGGGTGATAGGGTTTTAACTAAGATGATATGAGGTGAGATGCTCTGTGAAGATTTATTAAGGGAATATGTTTGACCTAGGATTTAGTTTATGATAATGTAATTGGTTTGTGTGTAGGTCTTTAATGTTTGCAAAAAATGCTAGTCTCAAAAACACACAAATAAGATCAATCAACCCAAAATCCTATGTTAGTGACTGATATGGGATTGTAACTCAACACCCAACCCACCAAATGACTTACAATGAGAGGTGACTAGATCGGTCTCCCAACCCTCTCTCATCATCCATACATGGTGAGTGATCTCTAGGGATGTTATTTTCATGAACTAGAATTTGTTTAAAGTCAAGAGATCTCATTCTAGGTTAAATAATATCTTTAAGGGAGTCTCATAAACACCTTGCAGTACATGGGACCTGAGTCCATTTAAGGTGTTGTCAAATGCCTATGTGTTGGAGTGTTACCTCCTCAATTCATAGAATGTTATATGGGGAGTTATGCTTAGCTTAGTAATAACTTTCCTTGATATTTATACTCTACCAAAACACAGAGTTTGATTTTATGCATGTTGTTGAAATCCACATCACAATCCCCTTAATACTATGACAAGTGCATGGTGATAAAATCCATGTCACGTTTCCCCCAAAAAGAAAAATTAGAGGTTTATCAATTGTTTCTAATTTATAAGCTTACCCTAAAGGTG